>JASPKZ010008900.1:137500-215000 GCA_030220185.1 Diploptera punctata
CACAAACATGTAAAATTTCAAAATTTGGATCGAAACAATGATTAAATTGGAACAGGTGGTTAGCATATTTTGAATATTCTAAATTTCTGTTATATGCTCCCATGTGTTCCTTTATACGAGAGATAAAAGGTCTACCAGTTTGTCCTATATAGACATTGTTACATGTGCCACACTTCAATTTATATACACCTGATAATTTTTTTTGTTTTATTGTTGTTTATTATAAAACTTTACAAAATATAATAAAAAACAACAAAACCAAAATAAAAGAATAAAAATTATCAGGTGTATATAAATTGAAGTGTGGCACATGTAACAATGTCTATATAGGACAACAGTGCACGGCTGGTGGTAAAAACATGCATTTATTTATGAGTAACAGCGCACGCCGTGTATTAGCTAATTAATAAATAGAATTTTCTTGGTGACTATTTAACTCTTGCCCCAAATGGAAGTTAATGACCAATCATGTTTCAATGAATTTTGTTTTACAGCCAATGACAGTCGTGTTTCATGTCGATTTTTACCAAATTCTCTTAACCACCTCTTGCTTTCGTGATAAAGAAAGCTCCTGTTTTTAATACTCTGAACAGGCCACAACTTCATTTTGCAGTGACTTACTCTACAACTAAACCGCCAGGTTTTTAATGTACAAAATGACAGAAGATTTGGATGCGGTTCAAATGAAGATATACGCGAAATAGTTCAGTAATCTAAGCCTCAATATTGCATGTTAAATAATTTGTTTTTAAATGATGATTATACTGAGTTGTTCAGTAGAAAAATAAATTAATAACCTATAATGTTGGTTATAATATACAATTTGATGCGTTTCATTTTTTCTCCACTAGGGTACATTCTTAATATATTGCGATCCTATTTGAAGTTTCCCACGCCAGATAGCAATAAATATATTATATAATCGAGTGGCACTGCATAAAGAAATTAAACATAACCACACAATTCTGACTTTTTAAAACACCGCCGTTTATATTAAATATTTTAAATAACTATATTTAAATTATTATTTGTGAGTAAACAGCTTAATTGATTGATTGATTTTCAAATCCTCTAGATAAATTCACTTGTCACTTCGTGACATCATGCATTTATCGATGATTTGGAAATCACTCGTCACATTACTTATGATAATAAAATAGTGGTGCGCCAGGAGAGTCTTTAAACCTAAAGTTAATCTAAGACGAATATGAATGATGATTATGATGGCCATATAGTATTCGGGGACCGTTTGGGCCTTAAAATTCCCTGACATTTGTCTTTCAATGAGGAAAAATCCCGAAACAACCTCACCCAGGAATCTTGTCCCGAGCGGGGATCGAACCAGGGTCAGCTGCGTGACGCTACCTCGAGAACGTAGCGGTGGACCAAATTTGTAAAAATAACATGAACAGTTATTAACATATTTAAACCCTCTTAAGTTAAAACACATAAAAGAATCGGTGCACACGTAACACTTGCATGACGTATGACGATGACGTATGGATTATAAGAAAAGCTTACGAAAATAGATTATAAAAAGCTGATATGATATTCTTAAAGAAGAATGCATTTATAATGACTATTTAACTCATGCGCCAAATGGGAGTCAATGACCAATCACATTTCAATGATTTCTGTTTTACAACCAATCAGAGTCGTGTTTCACGAAATATTTATCAGTGTTATAATTATCATATTAAATAAGGCTCCTCCTTTTTAATATTCTGAACAAGTCTGACCATTATTTTGCAGTGACTGAGCCTGTAAGAAATACGGCTATCAGATTGTATATATAGTGCATGAATGTCAACACATGCCGCATGCGGGAGTTAATATAAAAACATTTGTAGCAATTGATTATACCAAAAAAAAACACTGTTTTCACTTTCTTAAATGTATTTTTTCCCAGGTAACAATCCAGAAAAATATAATTGTCATATTTACATCATACGACATCAGAAATGAATTCATATACAGTTTGATGTGTTTCATTTTTTCTCCACTAGAGAGCATTCTTACAATATTGCGTTCCTTTGGCAATAAATAGTATGATCTGGTTGCAGTGATAAACAAAAGAAGCAGATGAAGCGTACCTATCGTTTCTCATTTGTTTTCAAACATCGCCGTTTACATTAAATATATAAATATTTTAAAATAACTATAGTTAAATAATGATTTGTGAGTAAACAGCTTAATTTTATTCGTTAAATAGTCCTAACAAATGCCACTCTTGATTTCCAAATTCTCTAGATAAATTCCCTCCTCACTTCGTGAGTCGTGAATTTATCGATAATTTGGAAATCACTCGTGGCTCTACTTATGAAAAAAAAAATAGGGAAAATACGAAAAGGTAGAGTTAAACACAAATGCTTGCAGGAAATGAAGAGAGCAATGGAATAGAAATAACTCCAAAAGAGGAAATGACATTGTAATAGAGATAGTATGTCATTTGTCAGAGGAAGCTTTTTTACGTAACTTGTTTATAAATAACGAATTGATATAAAAATAGGTAAAGAGGAAAAACAAGAAAGTGATATCCATCTAAAGTAATTGTGCCCGAGGGCAGGTCTTTCACTGGAAAAAAGTGATATTGAGAATAGAATAAATAAACTTATAGAATAACAGCAATGATGAATGGGGTCTTATGGAACAGACGTCCATCCATCCATAGTAATTCTGTCCGAGGGGCAGGTTTTTCACTGCAATCATAGCATTTTCATGCTATGTTTTGCAGCTTTACTAGGGAATTATAGGTGTGGTAGCTTCCCATTGCTTTCCACACCGGTGAAGGATGATGATGATGGCCGGATGATTTTCGGGGACCGTTGGGCTCTAAGCGTCCTGACATTTGTCTTACAGGTGAGGAAAAACCCCGAAGAAGCCTCACCCAGGAGCCTGTCCCAACCGGGAATCGAACCCGGGCCCGTTGCGTGACAAGGCAGCACGCTACCTCGAGACCACAGCGGTGGACGGAACAGACATATAACCAGATAAAATAAGTTACAAATATATAATTCAATAGTGAGAAGTACTGTCACATATGGAGCTGAAGTTAGAAAATTCAACAAAACTTAGAACAAAACCTTATGTCGATGAAATTGATTTCTTGAGGAGAGCAGCAAGATGTTCAAAATTAGAAATAATAAGATTAGTTATTCAATAGTAGATTATATAAGATATAAGCAATTAAATTGGTGTGGTCATGGACGACGAATGTAAGAAGAAGGTTACCCAGAAAAACAATGGAATGGTGTCCACCTGGAAGAAGAACAAAATGAAGACCTCGAAACTCGTGGATGCAAGAAATAAGAATTGGAATGAGTACAAGAGGACTGGAGGATATGGAGTGGATGGATAGAGGCGAGTGGAGAAGAAAAATAAAACTTTAGGCACAGAAAGATGCGTAAACATTACAAATCTGTATGCAAATAAAAAATAATAAGAATTTTATATTTATTGTTAGGTAGCTCGACCTTTTCCTTGGAGCTTCAGTTCGCGAAAGAGAGCTAATCGTGCGAGAAAAAACGAATGAAAATCTCCAGAGGAATCTCATAAAATATGGAAGGAATTATTATCCCAATCTTCTCAACATTTAGAGCTTTCTGCGGAAACATCGGATGCGCCATATATTATTCATATATTAGTTTCTCTGCGATTCACTTAAATAATTTCTATCTAAAAAGCATTTCACATGGTGTTCCTTAAGCTTTGTCTCAAAACAAATACGTCAGAATATAAAAAAAAGCTCCTCGAAAAAATGTGGATTAGTGGTTATGCTCCTTGCCTCTGGTCCCGAGGGTCGCGGGTTCAAACCCGGCCGGGGTCGATGGATTATTTTAGGATGGAAAAATCTAAGGAGCAGTCCTCCGGGAGGGATTTTAAGCCGTGGGTCCCGAGACTGAATATTTTTAGGCTCGTAAAAGATCCTTAAGCTTGAATGAAAATTCCTCTAAGCAAAATTTACCGAATTTTTCCGTCCTAGTACTACCTTGGTTTCCTAGGCGGAACGCTGACCACAGACCACTCAAATGACATCTATACGAAAACAAGTGTAACTAAATTAGTATGGTTCAAATTCTTCCCTGTAGGGGAAAAGCGCCTAAATCTCTGTTAGGGGAAACATGGGCTTACGAGACAAGAAGAAGAAAACAAATATCAATTTCTGTGTAAGCAATTTTAAAATGTTAAAATGAGTACAGCAACTCACTAACTAACTCACTATCACTATCGAACCCATAAGCCGCGTGGACATAAGCCATCCATACATCCCTATCCTGAACTAATGTTTTTTTAAACCTAGAGTAAATCAAAATGCATTATAAATAATAATTGTATTGTATATACAGAGTGATTCAGAAATATGGATATAAGTTTGATCGCATTTTGTGACGAAAATATTAATATTAATGGAAATATGATGTTATCATTGGAAAGGGAATCCTTCAAATTACAACAATAGAACAAAACAAAACAAATCACTGCTCACGTGCAACTTGGCGGATTGATTTTTATGGGCTAGCGTCGAACGCCTCCATAATTCTCTTCGTTGTTTCTACATCCGTGCTAATGCGAGGCCTTCCAGGAGGTTTGATTTTCTGCATCCTTCCCGTTTCCAGCAGTCGTTTTCTCCACTTCCCCACAGTCGACGGCTGCAATGCTACGTTAAACTCACGTCTTGCCCGTCTTGCGGCCTCACGATCATTAGCATACGTTATTGCCCATGCAGCAATTGTAATTTGCTGTTGCATATTAAATGTCATTTTGACTAATGACGTAAGTTCTACACTGTTTTGTTTTATTCCATTGTTGTAATTTGAATAATTGCCTTTCCAACGGTAATTTCATGTTTCCTGTAATGGTAATATTTTCATCACACAACGCGATCAAGCATATAGCCATATTTATGATTCATCCCGTATAACATGTACTCGTTTATGTTTATTGTAATTCAGATGTAAGACTATTTTTTTTGTTGTATTTTTTAAAACCTGGTTGGGTGGTAGAAAAGGCAAGTTAAGAAGAGACTAATTGATATAGACGGTATATAAAAGCCGAGTTTAGCCAGAAAATATCGCTCACCCTGCAGTCAGAACTGAAACTTTCGTGGGGAAGGGAGAAGTATATCGACTCTTTGGATGGGGATGATAGAAGTGCTGTTACATGGTTCCATTTGGGTGGATGCATAGCCCATAATTTAACAAGTGAAGAAGGTATTAAACTGTACCCGCTATGCGATGACCATGGAAACTGGCAGCATATTATAGCATTCTGTAGAGAGACAGAACAACTTAGATTACAGTTGCTGCCGGAGAGGTTTCTCAGGTCTGATCGTGGGAGAGTGGCGTGCTGGGATATTTTAGGATGGATCGAGAGTGAACATGCAAATTTTTGGGTACAGTAAGGAAATTGAGGTATAGCAAAATTGGAGATCAATAAGGATATATGTATTATCAATAAGAAGAATCTCAATATGGTCTTTGTTTTCGATCTTTAATTATGTTATATAATGAGTAGTCTTAATAAGTTGCATAGCCTGATAGTGCATTTGATGTCTGCAGGACGGGGCGGGGCGGGGGGGGGGAGGTATGAGCGCGCGCGTGTCTATGTGTGTGGGGGTGTGTGTATGCATATATATATATATATATATATATATATATATATATATATATATATATATATATATATATGCGTGTTTTTCTCTCTTTTTTAAATTTGTTTTCTAGCAATTTTTTAAAAAAATATTAATATACAGAACGAGACTTTTTTATATTTACACACATGGTCTTTTCATGGATGAGTGTAGATGTGTATTTTTGTGTATATAGTGTAGACATATATATATTCATTGTTTGGTACAGGTGTGTAGCCATTTACATATTTGTTTATATTATTTTTTTTTAATTCATGGAAAAATAATGCACATAGGCCAAACAGATCCGTGCTAAATGTAAATGCATATGTATTTTCTTTCTTAAAAAAAGACAATAAATTCCATTATCAACTTATTCTCTATCTCTCGTAATTTTTTTTTCCCTCTCATAAAGTGAGAGTCCATGTTTCACATCCAATATAATATAACCAACTAACTAACTCATTGGCACTATCGAACCCGCAGGTTCATGGCCGCGCGGAGATAAGCTCTCCATACATCCCTATCCTGAGCCAACGTTTTCCAATCATTCCCTGTATAATATAATTCCCTCAAATCATAGTTAATCTTATTCTCCCACCTCATTCTTGATCTATCAACTGGGCGTTTTCTCTCTGGTTTTCCTACAAGAAGCTTTCATGCACGTCTTTCATTCTCCATTCGTTCCCGTCCATCGCAGTCTACGAGACTTAACTGTTCTTATTATATCTGGCTTCGTATAAAGCCCATGTAGTTCACTGTTATGTAGTCTTCTCCATTTACCTGTCTGTTCATCTATATTTTATCCAAACATTTTCCTAAGAACTTTATTTTCAAATACTCGTAATCGCCTTTCCTCCCTTAACCTATTCGCTTCAGATTTAAAATGCTCAATTAAATGCCCCAGGAACCGAATTTAAATCACCGTAAATTATATTATCTGTATTCAAATTCAAAACAAACAAAAGATAACGTTACTTGAGATCACAATAAGGGTGAAGGTCAAAACACATTCTTCTACTATTCATAAATGTTAACAAAATATTACGCTGCCAAGGGATGTACAAAATATTGCGAAATATTTAACATTCGGAGTTAAGCGAGTGCTACTCGTCTTCTGAGTTGAAGGCCATTTAACAGCCGGCGAGTGTACCTCGTCTTCTGAGGTGAATGGGTTAAAGTAAGAGTCCATGTTTCGCATCTATATAATATAACTGGTAGAATAATAGTTTTATATTTTTTCAGTTTAACGTCTTTTTAAAGGAGTTCCTGTAATGCACAATAGAATAACTTTCTTGAGAGAAGTTGAGACAACGCACCTTGAAGGGTGTCCTCCTACATAATGGGAATTTATAAGCTTCACTTCCACTTGGTTACTCAGTGATTCACAAAGAGTCTAATGAATATCTGAAACTACTGTTGACCAAGACAAAATATGAAGAACATAAATGGCAAGTGTGTGGAGATTTCAAAGTTATCTCACTCTTCTTGGGTCAACCGTTGGGTTATACAAAATATCCGTGTTTCATTTGCGAGTGGGAAAGTTGGGCAAAGGCACAACATTGGATTAAGAAGGAATGACCTGGAAAACAATGGAATGTTGGTTAAAAAAAACATTAAGAAGAAGAGTTTTATTAAGGCATCTGATGTTCTTTTTCCTCCACTCCATATTAAGTTTGGGCTCATGAAACAATCTTTCAAGGCCTTGGACAAGGAAGGGCATTTATTCTAGTAAATTTGTAAAAAGTTCCCAGGTTTAAGCAATGCAAAAGTGAAAGAAGGTGTATTTACAGGGCCGGATATCAGGAAGCTGTTTCGTGATGATACTTTTGAAAGTAAAATTAATTCGAAAGAGTTGTTTGCATGGCAATCATTCCGAGATGTTGTGACAAAGTTTCTAGGTACCATAAAGGACCCAGATTACAAAAACTTGGTAAACAAAATGTTGAATGCATTCAAGAAACTTGGATGTAACATGAGTCTCAAGGTCCACATGCTACATTCTCACTTGGACTACTTTCCCGAGAATCTTGGGGACTACAGTGAAGAACTTGGGGAGAGATTCCACCAAGATATCATCATCATCATCATCATCATCATCTGCATACATGGATTAGGTCTGTTGATCCGTTCCGACTTCAGCCCATCTCTTTCTAGGTCTGCCCACATCTCGGGTGCCTTTAGGTTTGTATTTTGTTATTTGTTTTGGACATCTATCTTCATTCATTCTGTCTATGTGTTGCTTCCATTTTTGTCTATATGTATATATTTTATCAGTTATTGCAAAATATTTCAAGTTCCTGTCTTATTTCTGTGTTCTTGATTCTGTCTTCCTTAGTGCACCCTTTAACAGATCTCAAAAATTTCATTTCTGCCGCCGTTATCCTACTTAGATCTTGTTTTTTTATGTATCCAGGCTTCTGATCCATAGAGCAGTACCGGTAGTGCCAACATTTTATAAAATTTCAATTGGGTCTCTCTTGTTGTTTTACCAAGATATCAAGGAATTAAAAACAAGAGCACCACAATGCTAGCCGACTACTGTTGGATGATGAAGAGACAAAGGAATAGAAGCATGGACTACGTTAAGAAGGGCATTTCAAGTTTAGGATTGATGAATTGGAACATGGAAGCTAAGGATAGAGAAAGATGGAAGGCTGTTGTGAGGGAAGCCAAGATTCATCTTGGAGGGTAGAGCTGCGAAGAAGAAGAAAAAGAAGAAGAATGTACAAATTTTGAATAGTGTAAAAATATACTAAACATACGAATGTGTAACGAGTGTCCATTGTTTTAACAATCAAATAACTTAGAAGAGAAATCCTTCACTTGTTAAGAAAAGGTACAAAAATAGAAAGGTATTTGTGAAATAAAAATGCTGACACGAGATGGCAGGTATTGCACGAGAATACGACTAACGCTATTTTGCTGGAAACTGCAGGAGTAATTCCAGTAACTGCGGTTTCTCCCACGTTGGTCATCGCCATGGAGACAGAACTATTGTCGCACACTTTCTTATCTACGTCCAACACGTTATTCTATTATAAAACCAAACAAAAAAGAGTAACTCTCGCTACTATTTCACAACACAACAAAAGTGTTTAATATGTACCTTTCAAGACTGCCTTTTCTGTATTTCGTGATATTTCATGTGAACGTTGCGAACCAAATAATGACCACAATCTATAATCCATATATTAATACCTACTTACTCACTGGCACTATCGAAGCCGTAGGTTCATGGCCGCGCGGACATAAGCTCTCCATACATCCCTATCCTGAGCTAATGCTTTCCAATCATTCCCTGTATAATCTACTTCCCTCAAATCATAGTTAATGTTGTTCTCCCACCTCATTCTTGGTCTACCAACCGGGCGTTTTCCTTCTGGCTTTCCTACAAGAAGCTTCCATGCACGTCTTTCATTGCCCATACGCGCAATATGTCCTGCCCATCGCAGTCTACGAGACTTAACTGTTCTTATTATATCTGGCTTCCTATAAAGACCATGTAGTTCATTGTTATGTAGTCTTTTCCATTCACCTGTCTGTTCATCTCTCTTTGGTCCAACAATTTTCCTAAGTACTTTATTCTCAAATATTTGTAATCTCCATTCCTCCCGTAAAGTAAGACTCCATGTTTCGCACCCATATAATATAACTGGTAGAATAATAGTTTTATATATTTTCAGCTTAACGTTTTTTGAAAGGAGTTGGGACATCAAGAGTCTCTGCAGTGCATAATAGCACGCATTTCCAGAATTGAGCCTATGTTTAATTTCTTTGTGCATCTCATTCCTATTTGTGATTATTGTTCCTAGGTATTTGAATTCAGCCACTTCCTCAAAATTTCCCTCATTTGTCATTAATTTGTGATTATTGTTCCTAGGTATTTGAATTCAGCCACTTCCTCAAAATTTCCCTCATTTGTCATTAGCTGTCCATTTCCATTGTATACTGAATTTCTACGTGTGAACATATATTTAGTTTTATTGATATTTACTTCCAGTCCTAATTCCTTAGTGTTACTCAATAGTGTGTGCGTGTTGGCCTTTAGTATCTCCTCGCTATCGGCTAGTAGTACTACATCATCAGCATAAACTAACAGCTTATTAATACCATTGAGTTGTAAGCCTTCCTCATTCTCTAAAGATTTAATGGCACGCCCTAGTACAAAATTAAATAGTAGAGGAGATAGTGCATTTCCTTGCTTCAACCCATTCTAGATTTCAAAAGTGTCTGAAAACTGTTTGCCTACACGCACCCTACCCTTTGAGCCATTTAGACACATTCGTATAAGTCTAACTAACTTTTTAGGAATTCCGAACTCCAGCAGGATACTATATAACTTCTCCCTCTTAATTGGACCATATGCTTTTTTGAAGTCTACATATAGTTGATGTACAGTACCATTATATTCCCATTTCTTTTCTAAAATCTGACCCCAAGTGTGTTGGAAATTAAAATTATTTTTCATTTTTTAGTTCGGTGTTCTAATAAAGCGTGTTGTTTTAGTTTCTTTAAACTATTATTTATTTCAATTACTTAAATTTTAATTCTACAAAACATTCTTCTCTTGATAAAGTGAGGGTTGAAAAGCGCTTCATTGTTCCGAATAAACACATGAATGGGAGTCATTACTCGAGTTATAGAAGCAGTTCCCCTTCAACGTCATGAATATTAGAACGTGATGAGATTAGAAACGGTAGCAATGCTATTTCTCTAACCTCTTCAGCCTACAAGTCTAAATTGAGATGTAAATAGCTTCAAATCCGTAGCTTCAGACATCAATGACGTTAAGGTCGAGCAAACTGGAATAGTATTATTGTTCCAACACCAACTTGAACATTCTAAACAATGCGCTTTAAGATGATGATAATGAAAATAGTAATAATAATAATAATAATAATAATAATAATAATAATAATAATAATAATAATAATAATAATTCTGTTGATTAATGTCACGTATGGGGAATGAAAGACGTGCATGGAAACTTCTTGTAGGAAAGCCAGAAGGAAAACGCCCAGTTGGTAGACCAAGAATGAGGTGGGAGAACAACATTAACTATGATTTGAGGGAAGTAGATTATACAGGGAATGATTGGAAAGCATTAGCTCAGGATAGGGATGTATGGAGAGCTTATGTCCGTGCGGCCATGAACCTACGGGTTCGATGGTGCCAGTGAGTAAGAGTGAGTAATGTATTTGACATCGTCCGATTCCTAATAGCCAATTTTGTCGGTCCATCCAATCTCCTGGTTGTAGATGTTTCTCCTTCATGTATAAACATATTCCCTGACTCCAGGAGGTTTTAGGTCTTCCTCTGCCACGTCTTCTCTCAGGTTTCCATTCTAAAACACATTTTGGTAGCCGATCCTCTTCCATTCGCTGGACATGTCCGTACCATCTTAATTGCTGAGTTTTAATATAATCTAAAATAGTGTCTTCAATCTTCATTTTCTCCCCTATAACTGAGTTCCTAATTTTTTCTCTTCTTGAAATTCTTGCTGCCCTTCTTATAAAACCCATTTCCTTGCCAAAATATACTTATTTGTTTTTGTTGTTAATGACCAAAGTTCTTCTCCATAAGTAATGATGCTTTTAACAATTGTATGATATACATTCATTTTATTTTTATTACTTATATTTTTATCCCACAATATTCCATTGAAGCAAGCAGTTGCAAATTTTCCTTTATTATTTCTATTTCTTATTTCCTCTTCATAACTCCTATTTTTATTTATTTCAATTCCTAAATATGTGATCTCACTACAAGATTTTTATTGTTTCTCAGACGACTCCAAAATTAAATTTTGTTCTGGTTCACCAATTGATAAATATTTCGTGTTCAAATTTAATCCCCATTTTTCATATTCTTCTATTAATTTTCTAGTCATATATTCTAAATCTTCATAATCTTGTGCAATTAACAATTGATCATCTGCAAAATGTAAGTTGTATAAAGTTTTGGTGTTTGAAATAGGAATTCCCATGCTTGAACATTTTCTCCTCCAATTCTTTAATATTTCATGTACATATATTTTAAACAGAGTCGCTGATAGACAACAACCTTGACGAAGACCTTTATTTATCGTGAAACCATGTGACAATTTATTGCCAATTTTAATTTTAGACATGCAATTGTGATATAAATTTTGTATAGCTTCAATTACTATAGTCTTAATTCCCATACGGGAATAATAATAATAATAATAACAATAACAATAATAATAATAATAATAATAATAATAATAATAATAATAATAATAGTGTTAAGTCTCGTAGAATGAGATGAGCAGGACATGTTGCGCGTATGGGGAATGAAAGACGCGCATGGAAGCTTCATGTAGGAAAGCCAGAGGGAAAACGCCCAGTTGGTAGACCAAGAATGAGGTGGGAGAATAACATTCACTATGATTTGAGGGAGGTAGATTATACAGGGAATGATTGGAAAGCATTAGCTCAGGATAGGGATGTATGGAGAGCTTATGTCCGCTCGACTATGAACCTACGGGTTCGATAGTGCCAGTGAGTAAATAAGTAAGCTATAATAAAACATAATAATAATAATAATAATAATAATAATAATAATAATAATAATAATAATAATAATAATAATAATAATAATAATAATAATAATAATAATAATCTATAATGGCATAGCCCATTGTTGAGCCATAGCCTCTCCTTTGCTGGACGTTACCAAACCAAATTAATTTTTAATTACCTTATTTGCTCATAGATGTCATGAATGGCATATGGTCAACACACCGACTCAATGAGACATCTAACAGGGAACTAAGGTATTACTAGGACGTTGAGGATGGTAAATTTTGTTTAAGGATCTTTTACGAGCCCGAAAACCGTCAGACTCGGGACCCAAGGCTTAAAGTCCCTCCCGGAGGACTTGCTCCTTGGATTTTTCCATCTTAAATAAATCCATCGACTGCGGCCTGGTTTGAATCCGCGATCCTCAGGACCAGAGGCCAGGAGCATAACCATTAGTCCACCGCGACCAAGAAAACCAGTGATTTATTGTTGTCAGTTGTCAAAAACCACTCCAAAAAATTAGGACCAAAAAGTTAATAATATCTCAGAGCTTTAATAAAACGGTTTCATCTCATCTCATCCCTCTACCTGGCATTATGCCGGACGCAAGTAGAGAGTTTACAATTTTAGAGTAACTATTACGAACTTCAATTAAGGATAATTTGTGAATGTTTGTTACAAACTGATAGTCTATAAGTCTGTACTTATTTTTGTATTTTTTAAAACTCATGTTAATTGTTAAGATTGGTTGGAGAAAACCCTCAATGATGAGGAAAATTCTCATACGTAACGCCACGAGTGATTTCCAAATTTTGAAATCAAGAGTGGCATTTGTTAGAACCATTTAACGAAATAAAATTAAGCTGTTTACTCACAAATCATTTTTTAACTAGAGTTATTTTAAAATATTTATATATTTAATGTAAACGGCGATTTTTTAAAACAAACTAGAGCGTTTGTTATGTTTCACTTGTTCATCATTGCAACCAGATCATATTATTTATTGCCAATGGATCGCAATATTGTGAGAATGCCCCCTAGTGGAGAAAAAATGAAACACATCAAATTGTTTATAACCAACATTATAGGTTACTAATTAATTTCTGATGTCCTATGATGTAAATATGTCAATTATATTTTTCTGGAACATAAATGATTTTTTGTGGTATAATCAATTGCTACAAATGTTTTATATTATATCCCGCAAGCACTATCTGGTTACATTCGTGCACTATATATACAATCTGGTAGCCACATGCATTCTAGAACTCTTACATCTTAATATATACTTACTTACTCACTGGCACTATCAAACCCGTAGGTCCATGGCCGCGCGAGCATAAGCTCTCCATACACCCCTATCATGAGCTAATGCTTTCCAATCATTCCCCGTATAATCTAATTCCCTCAAATCATAGTTAATATTATTCTCCCACCTCATTCATGGTTTACCAACTGGACGTTTTCCCTCTGCTTTTCCTATAAGAAGCTTCCATGCACCTCTTTCATTCCTCATAGGTGCCATATGTCCTGTACATTGCAGTCTACGAGACTTAACCATTATATCTGGCTTCCTGTAAAGACCATGTAGTTTATATAAATAGTTATATTCAACGTATTTCTTAGAGAGTCAGTCACTGCGAAATAATGCTCTGACCTATTCAGAATGTTAAAAAGGAGCTTGATTTTAAAGTGATAAAAATAAATTGATAAAATCGAGATGAGAAACGACTGTGATTGGTTGTAAATCAACATTCATTAAAATGTAATTGGTCATTGATATATATATATATATATATATATATATATATATATATATATGTCCTCAGGGGTCCTCATCTAGGGGATATGTAGATGGCGACCACAAGGTGCCCAAGCTGTGCAAAACATTTCTTCCACTTACTTGTGTTTTGCACTCTTTTAACTTTACTATCTAACCTCTCTTGGTTAACTCTTGTTTTTTCGACCCCAACGCTATTAGGGCATCCGAGGGCTAGGGAGTCCTTCCTTTTTTCCATTTCTTCTTTCCTTTATTTTCTTTTCTTCTCCAGAAAAGCCTGACCAGAGGCTATAAGATGGCAGCCCCATCACTGGTCTTGCCTTCCTTTGGCCAGCAACCAATCGAAGGGACTATTATTATGCTTTCAAGTCTTATACGAGAATTTCCCTCAAACGCTGGAGGGAAAATTTTGTATAGGATCGTAACAGGCCTTGGCCTAATACCTGGAAGGAAGAAGAAGAAGAAGAAGATATATATATATAGGATTTTTTTTTTTGCGTTCTTCATCTGTAAGTATTCGAAACTTTTTTACGGAACACACTGTATAATAAAGTGGAAAGTATGTGCATTTTATGCTAATCTGGTTCCACTTTTTCTGGTAATTTGCAGCTACAGCCACGTCCAAGGATCTCCATAGAGACAACATATCAGGTACGATATGACCTCATTGTGACATATAAAATGCTCATATTTCTCAAATTTCAACGTTTCAAGGGAAAACATTCATACATATGTAAATTTAAAACATCACTAAAGCGTATGAAATGCGCAAAAAGACTTGTGTAGACGAGCACGACGAGACGTGAATACAATTTCCTTCCTCAATATTGTCAACCAACAAAATATATTACATGAGGTAGAAGCTACTAGTTGTAGAAAGTCTACATGCTATTCTTGTATTTTATCTAGTACTAGCTAATACCCGGCGTGCGCCGTTACTCATAAATAAATAATAATATGATTTTACCGCCCATAAACAAACAAAATTAAAATTTTATAAAACAATGGCTGTCCCTGTCCTTTTGTATGGGAGTGAATCTTGGATTACCACTACCAAACAAGAAAGTAAAATCCAAGCAGCCGAGATGAAATTTTTAAGAAGAGTAAAAGGCTGCACTAGAATGGACCAGATAAGAAACGAGGATATCCGTGAAGAACTGCAGATCTACTCCATAAAAGAAAATATATTTAACAACAAAATACAGTGGAAAGAACATGTAGAAAGAATGGAAGAAAGAAGATTGCCAAATAAAATCTTCCATTATTTTCCAAGAGGAAGAAGAGATGTCGGACGTCCTCGGAAGAGATGGTCTTAGATCTATTTTAGTGAAGACGGAACAGACAACTCTTGCCTAAACCAAGAAGTGAAGAAGAAGAAGAAGAAGAAGAAGATTTTACCACCAGCCGTGCACTGTTCGGGAATCTGCTTATCCCGATATTCTTGGCATCAATGAAAGACAAAAATAGTTATGAGTTATTCGTAGAATATAAACATATGCTGTCGCGGACTATTTTGTAGAGTTTTTGAGATGTTCAATTCTGTGTACATTAATTTGGCGTATTTCTTATGGTTTAGGCAGCGTAAGCCATTTAAGCGTAAAAATGGGGACTTTATTTCGCGTTTTTTACTACAAAGGGTGATTTTTAGGGGTGAAGGGGTTGAGTATTACAACTCCCTTATAGCCTATGTTCATCCCCGGAATCTCCTGAACATTTTTCAAAAAAGCCCCATCTCAATCGGATGAACAGTATGGCAGAGCACGCTTGTCCGGGAATCGACTTATTCCGATCTACTTGGCATCAATGCAAAAATGGTTATTGTGAGTTATCCGTAAGAGATAAACGTGTACTGTTGCAGACTTTTTTATAGAGGTTTTTGAGATATTCAATTCTATGTACATTAATTTTGTGTATTTGTTATGGTTTAGGCAGCCTAAGCCGTTTAAGCGTCAAAATAGGAACTTTATTTCACACTTTTCACTACAAAGGGCGAATTTTAGGGGTGAAGGGGTTCAATATCACAACTCTCTTATAGCCTATGCTCATCCCGGGAATCTTCTGAACATTTTGCAAAAAAATCCATCAAAATCGGATCAACAGTATGGCCGCGCATAGAATACGAATAAACAAACCAACAAATATACAAACAAACAAACATTGATTTTTATATATAAGATAAAGAACTACAATTCACGAAATACATGGACGGCGTTATGCATTAACCGACTATTCGCAGTTATGTAAATTTGAGAAAAATAGGTTTAAAGTTTAAATCAGTGTCACCATTTAGTTTTCATGGAGGTCCATTTTCAAAGTAGTAAATTAATTCGAGGTCCGGAACCACAGCTGATTAAACATACGAAGCTTTTATTAAGTAATTAATATTACAAGGGAATTATTTAAATTATGCGTTTACAGAAAACAGAATATATGTACTTGGGAAAGGGTGTGGATGACCTCATTCTTGAAACAGGGAAAATAAAAAAAAGTGAATTTTTTAAATATCTTGGGTCAATAACTACAAATTTAGGTACATGTGAGAGAGATGCACAGACTAAAATTGCAAGGGAAAAAATGCAACTAAGACATTACATGGAATAATTTGGAACAAAAATATTACAAAGGAAACTAAAATGAAAATTTATAAGAGTGAATATTTTGTCATATGGAAGTGAAACTTGGTCTTTGACGGAATTACAAAAGAATACAATTAGAACAGTTAGCATTGATTATTTTAGAAGAAGCCTCCAAAAAACAAGACAGGGTAAAATAAGAAATTAATATCTTTGGAGAGAAATTAATGTCACCACATCTGTTGTTAAGAGGATTGAAAATCAAACGCTTAAGTGGTGTGGCCATGTACAAAGAATGGACAATGAAAGGTGGCCAAAAAATATACACCAATGGTCACCACCTGGAAGAAATAAACGTGGCAGACCAAGATGGAAATGGAAAACCTATGTCAGAACCATAATGGATGATAGGAATTTGGAAGAGGGAGATTGGAATGATAGAGATAAATGGAAACTGAAAACGGCAAACCTATAAGTGGGGGAAAGTCGAAGAAGAAGAAGAAGAGAAGATGTTTTTCTTCTTCTTCTTCTTAATCATAATTTGTAGGATTTTCATCCTGTTTATTTCCAAAATCACTCATCAGAGGAAGACGTATTGGATGTGCATCCACTGTCTATCCATCTCTTGGCTGGTCTTCCTCTTGTTCTTCTCCCGTCCGTTGGTCTATCTTCTTTAGCTCATTTTGCAAGTCGGTTGTCCTCCATTTTTTCTGTATGACCCTTCCAATATTTTCGTCAATTTATAATACATTTGGTTATGTCTTGAATATGACATTTGTCCCTAATTTCTGTGTTGTGTATTTTATCATATATTTTCCCGTGAATAGTTCTTAAAATCTTCATTTCACATGTACTTATTATTTGTTTAGTTTTTGTTGTATCAACCCTAGTTTCTGCTCCATATACGATAACTGGTCGAACTATCGTTTTGTATATGCGGGTTTTGCTTTCTATTGACATATGTTTGTTGCGCCAAATAAAATCTTTCACATATCCTGATATTTGTGCTGCTTTATAAGCTTTTTTCTTTACTTCTTTTATTAAATTTTTAGTATTTGTTATTAATACACTTAAATAATAAAATTCTGATACTTGTTCTATAATTTTTCTTTCCACTTCTAATTTGCATCTTACTGGTTCTTTTGATATCCTGTGATCTACTATTATGGAAGGTGTATTTATATTTAATTAGATGATAAAAAAATGTATTGTTAATTCTTAGAGCTTTCGTTGCAGCAAATGTAATGAGCATATTTTCATTTTCATTTCTGGCATCTTCATTAAACCTTTGTGTAATGCCTGGTAAACAGCTTTTCCCTATTCTTCCATTGAAGTCTCCGAATATAATACTTTTTTCTCTATTGTTTGTTCTTGTTACGACATTTTGAAGAATTTGATAGTACGCTTCTATTTTGTTGCAAAGGTTTAGGTATATCAGGTGCGTATATAGTTATAAAATGTATAATATTATTTTGTAACTTTACTTTTTCATGTAAAATCCTATTATTTATATAATCAACATCTTCTATACTTTCTTCAAACATTTGATCTAGCAACATGCCTACTCCAGATTGTGCTCTATTTTCTTTCGGTTGGCCACTGTATATCTAATATATAAAAATGAATGTTTGTTTGTTTGTTCGTACTTTATGTGCGGCCATACCGTTCATCCGATTGTGATGGGGCTTTTTGCAAAATGTTCAGGAGACTCCCGGGATGAACATAGGCTATAAGAGAGTTGTGATACTCAACTCCTTCACCCTTAAAAATCGTCGTTTGTAGAGGAAAACGTGAAAAAAGTAGCTCTTAAGATGCATAAACGGCTTACGCTGCCTAAAACATAACAAATACACAAAATTAATGTACATAGTATTGAATATCTGAAAAAGCTCTACAAAAAAGTCCGCGACAGCATATGTTTATCTCTTACGGATAACTCACAATAACCAATTTTGTCTTTCATTGATGCCAAGAAGATCGAGACAAGTACATAGATTCCTGTTCAAGCATAGCAGCACATTCTTTTACGGGCAACTGACTGACGAATTTTGTCTTTTATCTGATTTATGTTAAGAAGTTCGGGATGAGTAGATTCCCAGACAACGCCGGGTAATCAGCACGGGGTATCTAAAAATAATTACGATATAAATGTTTCCATTTACTTATTTAACTAAAAATAAAACATTAATTTTCGTATTTCCGCTTATGTATGTCAAGAAGATCGGGATAAGTAGATTCTAGGGGCAGCGCCGGGTAATCAGCACGGGGTATCTAAAAATATACATTTATAATTATATTTCTTTATACTTATTTAACTAAACATAAATGCAAATTCATTTTCATTTATTTAGGCATAGTAACGCACGCCGGGTATTAGCCAGTAAATATAGAATTACGGTACCAATTTTTGTCATACATTTTCCTTTCTTTTTTGTTTCTGATAATACACAAATTTTTATATATTTTTCTTTTATTTCTTGTATTATTTCTTTCTTTTTAATCCATACCCATAACATTGGACATATTCGCATATCGTGATTGTTGCTAATTTTTAGAAATGTTCATGCCCCTTGCCTAAACAAAACAAGCCCTGATCTCTCTTCAAATGCTAGGTTGAGTATATAACATTCTTTTCCCCAAACATGTTTTAGGTCTCTTTGTAAAATCAGTGAGCGTTTTCCCGTATATTCGGCGAAAATATCTTGTTGGTTTATATCTAAATACCCCCTCCTTAGTTTTCTCCACACATTCTTGCGTTTTTCAGTCCTTTTTTCCCATACCCAATCTTTTGGAGGTCCCTCCTAACCTCGTCTGCCCAGAATTTCACATCTGTAATGAAAATTAAGTCATGCATCTGCTTTGTTTACATTAAAACTGGAACTTAGCTCGGAAAATATAAACACTAGCTAATACCCGGCGTGCGCTGCTACTCCTAAATAAATATTAATGCGTTTTTACCACCAGCCGTCCGCTGTTATACTTGTCCGGGAATCTGCTTATCCCGATCTTCTTCGCATCAATAAAAGACAAAAATGGTTATTGTGAGTTATCCGTAGAAGATAAACATAAGCTGTCGCGGACTTTTTTGTAGAGTTTTTTGACATATTCAATTCTGTGTACATTAATTTGGTGCATTTGTTATGGTTTAGGCAGCGTAAGCCATTTAAGCGTCAAAATAGGGATTTTATTTCACGTTTTTCACTACAAAGGGTGATTTTTAAGGGTGAAGGGGTTGAATATTAAAACTCTCTTATAGCCTATGTTTATCCCCGGAATCTCCTTAACATTTTTAAAAAAGTCCCATCTCAATCGGATGAACGGTATGGCAGAGCACTCTTGCCCGGGAATCTTCTTGGTATCAATGAAAGACAAACATGGTTGTTGTGAGTTATCCGTAAAAGATAAACATATGCTGTCGCGGAATTTTTTTGTTGAGTTTTGTGACATATTCAATTCTGTGTACATTAATTTGGTGCATTTGTTATGGTTTAGGCAGCGTAAGCCATTTAAGCGTCAAAATAGGGATTTTATTTCACGTTTTTCACTACAAAGGGTGATTTTTAAGGGTGAAGGGGTTGATATTTAAAACTCTCTTATAGCCTATGTTTATCCCCGGAATCTCCTTAACATTTTTAAAAAAGTCCCATCTCAATCGGATGAACGGTATGGCAGAGCACTCTTGCCCGGGAATCTTCTTGGTATCAATGAAAGACAAACATGGTTGTTGTGAGTTATCCGTAAAAGATAAACATATGCTGTCGCGGAATTTTTTTGTTGAGTTTTGTGACATATTCAATTCTGTGTACATTAATTTGGTGCATTTGTTATGGTTTAGGCAGCGTAAGCCATTTAAGCGTCAAAATAGGGATTTTATTTCACGTTTTTCACTACAAAGGGTGATTTTTAAGGGTGAAGGGGTTGAATATTAAAACTCTCTTATAGCCTATGTTTATCCCCGGAATCTCCTTAACATTTTTAAAAAAGTCCCATCTCAATCGGATGAACGGTATGGCAGAGCACTCTTGCCCGGGAATCTTCTTGGTATCAATGAAAGACAAACATGGTTGTTGTGAGTTATCCGTAAAAGATAAACATATGCTGTCGCGGAATTTTTTTGTTGAGTTTTGTGACATATTCAATTCTGTGTACATTAATTTGGTGCATTTGTTATGGTTTAGGCAGCGTAAGCCATTTAAGCGTCAAAATAGGGATTTTATTTCACGTTTTTCACTACAAAGGGTGATTTTTAAGGGTGAAGGGGTTGAATATTAAAACTCTCTTATAGCCTATGTTTATCCCCGGAATCTCCTTAACATTTTTAAAAAAGTCCCATCTCAATCGGATGAACGGTATGGCAGAGCACTCTTGCCCGGGAATCTTCTTGGTATCAATGAAAGACAAACATGGTTGTTGTGAGTTATCCGTAAAAGATAAACATATGCTGTCGCGGAATTTTTTTGTTGAGTTTTGTGACATATTCAATTCTGTGTACATTAATTTGGTGCATTTGTTATGGTTTAGGCAGCGTAAGCCATTTAAGCGTCAAAATAGGGATTTTATTCACGTTTTTCACTACAAAGGGTGATTTTAAGGGTGAAGGGGTTGAATATTAAAACTCTCTTATAGCCTATGTTTATCCCCGGAATCTCCTAACATTTTTCAAAAAGTCCCATCTCAATCGGATGAACGGTATGGCAGAGCACTCTTGCCCGGGAATCTTCTTGGTATCAATGAAAGACAACATGGTTGTTGTGAGTTATCCGTAAAAGATAAACATATGCTGTCGCGGAATTTTTTTGTTGAGTTTTGTGACATATTCAATTCTGTGTACATTAATTTGGTGCATTTGTTATGGTTTAGGCAGCGTAAGCCATTTAAGCGTCAAAATAGGGATTTTATTTCACGTTTTTCACTACAAAGGGTGATTTTTAAGGGTGAAGGGGTTGAATATTAAAACTCTCTTATAGCCTATGTTTATCCCCGGAATCTCCTTAACATTTTTCAAAAAGTCCCATCTCAATCGGATGAACGGTATGGCAGAGCACTCTTGCCCGGGAATCTTCTTGGTATCAATGAAAGACAAACATGGTTGTTGTGAGTTATCCGTAAAAGATAAACATATGCTGTCGCGGAATTTTTTTGTTGAGTTTTGTGACATATTCAATTCTGTGTACATTAATTTGGTGCATTTGTTATGGTTTAGGCAGCGTAAGCCATTTAAGCGTCAAAATAGGGATTTTATTTCACGTTTTTCACTACAAAGGGTGATTTTCAGAGGTGAAGGGGCTGAAAAAATAGCTGCCAAATTTAATATGGAAATATCAATTAAAACTAAAATTATGACATTTCATGGGAAGGACCCCATAGAAAGTAAAATCTGTCTCCAGAATAAAATTTTAGAGAGATCTAATCAATTTAAATATCTTGGATATTATTTCTCTATCTGGGATGAAAAGGATATCCCTGAAAAAATTACTAGTTATAATAAAAGTTTGGGAATTATTAATCAAGTTATGAAACCATCCCTTGTACAAAAAAAAAACACCAGATTACGTTTATATAACACTTTGGCTAGACAGTATTGACCTACGGTAGTGAAGCATGGACACTAAAAAGACAACATGAAAGCAGAATAATGGCTTGTGAAATGAGATTCATGCGCAGAACAGCGGGTTACACCAGATGGGATCGGAAAAGGAACACCGATATCTTAAAAGAATTGAAGACTACGCCAATTTTGGAATATATTAAACAGTACCAACTAAATTGGAAACACCATCTTGAAAGAATGAGTTCAAATCGGATCCCCGAAGCTGTTTATAATTATATACCAAGAGGACGAAGATCTCTGTGCCGTCCTATGAAACGCTGGAGGGAACATTTTCTATAGGATCGTAACAGGCCTTGGCCTAATACTTGGAAGGAAGGAAGGAAGGAAGGAAGAAGAAGAAGAAGGGGTCGAATATCACAACTCTCTTATAGCCTATATTCATCCCGGGAATCTCCCGAACATTTTGCAAAAAAAACCATCAACATCGGGTCAACGGTATGGCCGCGCATAGAATACGAACAAACAAACAAACGAACAAACACATGTGTAAACCATTTCTCCCTATATTCTCTGATTTTCTCATCCAATGGATATATATTATTTAACATTGTTCTTATATCTTCATTCCTTATCCGATCCTTTCTTGTGCAGCCTTTTGTTCTTCTAAGGAAGTTCATTTCTGCGCTTTGTATTCTACTTTGCAATTTTTTGGTCATTACCCAAGTTTCGCTCCCATAAAGTAATGCAGGAACTGCCAATGTTTTATAAAACTTCAATCTAGTATCTCTTCTTGTTTTATTCTTTAATGTTTTATGTATAGTTCCGCATTCATTTGAAATTTCGACAGTTTCATATGTATCTTTCAGTTTTTGACAAACAAACATTGATTTTTATATATTAGATTACATTCGTTTTCCGGGAAATTCAGTGTGTTTTGAAATCAGTTTTAGTGACAATATGATAGCAAATAACCTTTTTCTTTTTCTTCTTCTTAAACTTAATTTGTAGGATTTTCATCCTGTTTATTTCCAAAATCACTCCTCGGAGGAAGACGTACTGGATGTACATTCACTGTCTATCCATCTCTTGGCAGGTCTTCCTCTTGTTCTTCTCCCGTCCATTGGTTTATCTTCGTTAGCTCTTTTTTGGAAGCCGGGTTTCTTCCATTCTTTCTATATGACCCTTCCAATATTTTCGTCTATCTATAATAAATTTGGTTGTCTTGAATATGGCAGTTGTCCCTAATTTCTGTGTTGTGTATTTTATCAAATAATGTTTTCCCCTGAATAGTTCTTAAGATTTTCATTTCGCATGTGCTTATTATTTGTTTAGTTTTTGTTATATCAGCTCTAGTTTCTGCTCCATATACGATAACTGGTCGAACTATAATTTTGTATAAATAACCGTACCTTCAAATTGTCAGAGTTTAGAGGTAAATCTCTTGAGGAAACTCATGCACCTCCCCTGTATGAATGTATAAACCATTCCTTTGAAATTCATGATTCCGGTTTTACTCTTTTGAGGATTCTTTTAGAATCACGTACGTGAGGTAATATTGTTTGTTATTTTAGAGGAGCTCTAGCAGTAAGAACAAGAATAACCCGGGGAAGATAGTGGAAAACGTGAGGTGAGTGTAGACTCAAGACAAAGCTTTCTTAAAATAATAAAAACACACTATAAGTGCTTTTCTAGATTCTTACCTTACTTCGTGATCCGCATAATCGAATATGAGAAGATTAAACAAACATTTCATATTTCAAACTGGCTAATACCCGGCGTGCGCTGCTATGCCTAACTAAATGAAATATGTTATACAGAGTGTCCCAAATTGATGTATAAACTCTTTGAAACATTGTATTCACGTGACTTTCACGGCAGGAGTTGCTATGATGATCTTGAAGAAGATTTTCGGGCTGTAGGCCGTGGTCGTGAGGCTTGTAGTTCCCCGACGTTTCGCCAGAGACTGCGTCTGGTATCCTCAAGGGTTGTCTTGAGACTCTCAAGACAACCCTTGAGGATGAGGCTTGTAGTTCCCCGACGTTTCGCCAGAGACTGGGTCTGGCATCCTCAAGGGTTGTCTCAAGAAAACCCTTGAGGATGCCAGACGCAGTCTCTGGCGAAACGTCGGGGAACTACAAGCCTCACGACCACGGCCTACAGCCCGAAAATCTTCTTCAAGATCATCTTTGAAACATTATTTCTCAGTAGCGAAGTGAGACAGAAATACAATTTTTGTTGTGTATGATCCACAAGGAACTGGAAAAGCATAGCAACACGTTCATTGATCTTCATATCTTTATAAACAACGGGGCACGCCGTAGCGTAGTGGTTAAGGCACTGAGCTACAAGCCGGAGGGTCGAGGGTTCAAGTCCCGTTGGGATCAGGATTTTTAAACTGACCCAAACCCTCTGGCGGCACTATGGCCCTGGGGTCGACTCAGCCTCTAATGGAAATGAGTACCAGACGCTTGTTCTGGGGTAAAGGCGGCCGTCACGCAGGGCTGACAACCCGGCTGACATAAAGTGCCGATTGTCTAGAAAAAGTGGGAGCCCTAACCTCCTACTACCCCAAGGGCCTCCGGGTCTGTTGTGGGATCACTTTACTTTACTTTTTATCTTTATAAACAACAATGGCGGTGAGATTATCATTCGATGAACGTAAGTGGATACTGAAGTGTTATTGGAAAGTGGAGAAAGTTGTTGAAGTGCAACTACGTTGGATTGGCGCGGACCTTTTGTTGTGTACTCGACACCCAACCACCAAAGGATATAGGATAACAAGAATCCGAGACAAGTTTAAAGATGATGGAACGGTGCAAGATGTGTTGAAAGGTCGGTGGGGAAGAAAGAGACGTTCGACTGATAACGAGAGCACTGTTGCAGTCATTTATCGAATTCTGTTTACCAGCTCCTCCTTTTTAATATTCTGAACAGGTCTGATCATTATTTTGCAGTGACTGACTCTCTAACAAATATGTTGAATATAGCAAATAATGAACAGATTCCTTCGACCTACACATTTGATAATTGTGTGTTCAATAATTGTGTTTTTAAATACTGATTTTACGGAGTTGTTTCCTAAAAAAGTAATTAATAATCTATAATGTTGGTTATAATATACAGTTTTGATGCGTTTCATTTTCTTTTTTTCTCGCTAGGGTGCATTCTTACAATGTTGCGAAACTTCTGTTTGGCGATAAATTAATGATGCTCAGATATTCACTTGAATTGAACAACCATGGACACATGCTCCACTTTTATAAGATTAATGATGTGTTCCGTTGAGGTATTATTCAAAATTAACATAAAATTATGGAATTATTCACCTGAAAGGTCCGTCTCCTCAACTTAATTAATTATTTCATGGCTGTAGCGCTTCTTTCGGGACGTGTCCCATCTATCGGCGCAGTATTCAACACTGCTTGGTGTTTCACACTTGATGTATCTGGTAGAGGGGGTTGCAGGTATTGGGTTTCGTCAAACAACAACAACCTGATAAACCCACTACCTGCAACCCCCTATACATGCAACCCCCTCTACCAAATCTTCAGTGAAACAGCAGTTTTGAATCCTGCCGATGATGGGACAAGTCCCGAAAGTGCTACAGTTAAATAATTAATTAAGTTGAGGAGACGGACCTTTCAGGTGAATATTCCATAATTTTATGTTAATTTTAAATTGAGCATAACCAAACATTTCTCATCTGTTTTCAAACATCGCCGTTTACTTACTTACTTACTTACATACTCACTGGCACTATCGAACCCGTAGGTTCATGGCCGCGCGGACATAAGCTCTCCATACATCCCTATCCTGAGCTAATGCTTTCCAATCATTTCCTGCGTAATCTACTTCACTCAAATAATAGTTAATGTCATTCTCCCACCTCATTCTTGGTCTACCAACTGGGTGTTTTCCCTCTGGCTTTCCTACAAGAAGCTTTCATGCAAGTCTTTCATTCCCCATACGTGCAACATGTCCTGCCGATCACAGTCTACGAGACTTAACTGTTCTTATTATATCCGGCTTCCCATAAAGACCATGTAGTTCATTATTATTTGTAGTCTTCTCCATTCACCTGTCTGTTCATCTCTCTTTGATCCAAAAATTTTCCTAAGTACTCTTTGACATGGGTTCCCTGAAGTAGTCCCCGCCCGGAGATCCGAATGGGGGACTATTTGACCTCCGGAAAATTTTACCCCAATTGAACCCATGTCCGCATTTATTGACGGTTGTATTTTTACGGTGAAAGATCGTCACTCTTTCGACCAAGGTACTTTTTTCGTCTGGCTTATCACCTTCGACCAGTCCGGCATGGGTAACCCTATCGGCAGCAATGCTACCGCCGGCATAGCTCTCAGGATCATTTAAGCACGCAAGCCACTCCACCATGACAAGGTAAAGATACCATGGAGGGAAACATCGCAGTTTACATTAAATATTTAAATATTTTAAAATAACTATATTTAAATAATGATTTTGAGTAAACACCTTAATTTTATTTGTTAAATAGTTCTAACAAATGCCATTCTTGGTTTCCAAATCCTCTAGATAAATTGGAAATCACTCGTGACGTTACTTATAAAGAAACCAGGAAGATGTATGTTCTCACAAATAAAGGTTTATAAATGTTTTATGAAATGAGGCGATGCCTACATCAATGTATTTTTTAAACCACACATTACGAATGCAGACGAGAAAAGGAATTGCACTCATTATTTAAGGTAGTTTATTTCAGGACGTAAAACAGGGAATCAGAGAGACTCTGTTTCAAGACGTGGATTTGTTTCACACAACTCTTCGCTCTTCCTACGCAAACAGTGGCGAATTAAAAATACTAGTTTAATTGCAGAGATTCTTGATGTCCTAACTCCTTTCAAAAAAAGTTTAAACTGAAAACATATATAACTACTAGCTGGCCCGGCGAACGTCGTATCGCCTTTAAATATTTTTACGTTAATTTCTCCGATGTTTTAATAGTTATCTGCTATTCGGGGCGGAAACAAATTCAACAAATCAAATATCATAAAAATCGGTCCAGCCGTTCTTGAGTTATAAATAGTGACTAATCCGACTTTGTTTTATATATATAGGGGCTATATATATATATATATATATATATAGAAGTCCCGGCCACGGGTTGCTGTAGCTAAGGTATACGTTAAAATATATTGTAGTAAACTAAGTGAGAAATCTAAATCAGAAAGTTTTTGTTTTACACAATTTTTTAGTTCTGGTACGTTAAATACACCCGATATAAATATGGGTGGTGGTTTATGTGGAAGTGGTTTTGTTGATTGAGATGAATTTATGTTGTCTGCATTCTCAGTATCATCCATAAGTGTATCATAAGGATTATATACATTTATTGATGGAATATTTTGTGGAGGCTTGCTGATTTCATTATGCTTTCGTTTTTTTCTATGAACTTGTTGGCAGTTTAGATTCTCATCATCATTAAGAAGTCTCTGTATAATAATATCATCTTGTGATATATTATAGTCATCTTGTTTTTCATTTAATTGAGGCATGGAGATTGTTTCTGTAATATTAGGCATATTATTATAACTAACAGACTAACTTACAGTTCTGTTATTCCGTTCCTTAGGATCTTCATATGTTTTTAAATTGACATTCTTCTTAAATGTAAGATTTATGTCACATAGGCCTATACCAATTTGCGGAAATTCACTTGATATCTCATCATTCATGGTCTCTAGAACGGATTCGCCATATTGTTCAATGTCCTTTCTCGGCACAGTTAAATTTAAATTAAGTAGATGTATTTCAGCCAGATTACTTAAAACTAATACTTACACACGAAATTAATATTACTATGAATAAATTGAAAATGAAATAAACACTGAACACACTTAAATTATGAAATAATCAATATTTGTAATTCAATTGAAATTCGCGGTTGCAGCAAAAAACACAGCCACCTGGATCTCTCTTTGTTAAATCTTACACCGTCATCTGTTAGAATCGTATGGAACTCACAGATAATTATAACTCTTTGTTAAATAATAAACAAATAATTTGCAATAAAAATAATGCGACTATAATTTAGTTATAAACAACCGTAGGTCTAAAGTTGGATCTAACAGCACACAGTGTGCAAAATTTTATTAAAATCGGTTCAGTAGTTTAGGATTCCATCGCGGACAAACAACGTGACACGTAATTTTTATATATTAAGATAATGGTTTGGAATAAACAGGTTAATTTTATTTGCCACTCTTAGTTTCCAAATCCTCTAGATAAATTGGAAATGACTCGTGCATTTATTTATAAACAAACCAGGAAGATGTATGCTATCATAAATAAAGGTTTATTAATGTTTCATGAAATGAGGAGGTGCCTACACCAATGTATTTTTTAAATCACACATTACGAATGCGGACGAGAAAAGGAATTGCACTCATTATTTAAGGTAGTTTATTTCAGGACATAAAACAGCGAATCAGAGAGGCTCTGTTTCAAGACGTGGATTTGTTTCACACAACTCTTCGCTCTTCCTACCCAAACAGTGGCGAATTAAAAATACTAGTTTGATTGCAGAGATTATTGATGTCCCAAATCCTTTCAAAAAACGTTAAACTGAAAATATATAAAACTATTATTCTACTAGTTATATTATATGGGTGGGAAACATGGACTCTTACTTTAAGGGAAGAAAGGAGATTACCAGTATTTGAGAATAAAGTCATCAGCATCATAGTACATTCACGAATTTAAGCCATTTGTTGACCTGTTTCGGCCTCAAGAGAAACGCCATCCAAAAGTCTTTTGAGTGGACGTCCTGGTCTTCTTCTTCCTGCAGGTTGATATCTTAACATTTGTTTGGGTATTCTGTGATCTTCCATTCGATGAACATGTTGCATCCATCTTGACTTATAATCAGAAATTTTGTTTTCTAAAGATTCCATGTGTAAATCTTCCAAGATAGTACATAGGAAAATTCTTGGACCAAAGAGAGATGAACAGACAGGTGAATGGAGAAGACTTACATAACAATGAACTACATGGTCTTTATAGGAAGCCAGATATAATAAGAACAGTTAAGTCTCGTAAACCGCGATGGGCAGGACATGTTGCACGTATGGGGAATTAAAGACTTGCATGGAAGCTTCTTTTAGGAAAGCCAGAGGGAAAACGCCCAGTTGGTAGACCACGAATGAGGTGGGAGAATAACATTAACTAAGATTTGTGGGAAGTAGATATACAGGGAATGATTGAAGAGCGTTTGCTGAGGATAGGGATGTATGGAGAGCTTATGTCCGCGCGGCCATAAACCTACGGGTTCGATACTACCAGTGAGTATGCAATATATAACTAGAGAAAATGAAGATTGAAGACACTATTTTAGATTATACTAGCTAATACCCGGTGTGCGCTGCTACTCCTAAATAAATGTTAATGTGTTTTTACCACCAGCCGTGCGCTGTTATGCTTGCCCAGGAATCTCTTTGTCCCTTTATTCTTGGCATCAACGAAAGACAAAAATGGTTATTGTGAGTTATCCGTAGAAGATAAACATAGGCCTATGCTGTCGCGAATTTTTTTGTAGAGTTTTTAGAGATATCCAAATCTGTGTACATTAATTTGGTGTATTTGTTATGGTTTAGGCAGCGTAAGCTATTTTAGAGTCAAAATAGAGACTTTACTTCACGTTTTTCACTAGAAAGGTGATTTTTAGGGGTGAAAGGGTTGAGTATTACAACTCTCTTATAGCCTATGTTCATCCCGGGAATCTCCTGAATATTTTGCAAAAAAACATCAAAATCGGATCAACGGTATGGCCGCGGATAGAATACGAAAAAACAAACATTCATTTTTATCTATTAGATTAAAACTCAACAATTAAGATGGTACGGACATGTCCAGCGAATGGAAGAGGATCGGCTACCAAAATCTGTTTTGGAATGGAAACCTGAGGGAAGACGAGACAGAGGAGGACCTAAAATCTCTTAGAGTCAGGGAATACATTTATACATGAAGGAGAAACATCTACAACCAGGAGATTGGATGGACCGACAAAATTGGCTATTAGGAATCGGACGATGTCAAAGACATTAATCAACCGATGATCTATCTATATATCTATCTATAAATAACTAAATAACTAACTCACTCGCACTATCGAACTCCTAGATTCATGGCCGCGCGGACATAAGTTCTCCATGCATCCCTACCCTGAGATTTTTCCAATCGAATCCTGTATAATCTACTTCCCACAAATAATAGTTAATGTTATCCTCTCATCTCAGTCTTGGTCTTCCAACTGGGCGTTTTCCTTCTAGTTTTCCTACAAGTTTCTATGAGCCTCTTTTATTTCCCACTCATGCTACAAGGTTTGCTCATCACAGTCTAAGAGACTTATCTGTTCTTATTATATCTGGTTTCCTACAAAGATCATGCAGTTTACTATTATGTGCTCTTCTCCAAATTTCTCCTTCTGTTTATCTCTATTTGGTGTAATTTTTTTTCTCTAAGAACTTTATTCTCAAATACTCGTAATCTTTTCTCCTCCATTAAAGTAAGAGTCCATGATTTGCATACATATAACTGGGAGAATAACTGTTTTATACATTTTCAGTTTAATATTTCTTGAGGGCAGTTGGGACGACAAGAATCCTTGTCATAATAGCATGCATTTCCAGAATTGAGCCTATGTTTAATTTCCTTCTGAATCTCATTCCTATTTGTGATTATTGTTCCTAGGTATTTGAATTCAGCCACTTCCTCAAAATTTCCCTCATTTGACATTAGCTGTCCATTTCCAATATATAATGTATTTTTATGTGTGACCATACATTTAGTTTTATTGATATTTATTTCCAGTCCCAATTTCTTAGTGTTCTCAGTAGTATGTGCGTGTTGGTCTTTAGCAGCTCCTCGCTATTATTATTATTATTATCATCTTTTTTTAGGGCGGAAAATCCCAAGGAGCAAGTCCTCCGGGAGGGACTTTAAGCCGTGGGTCCCGAGTCTGAAGATTTTCAGGCTCGTAAAAGATCCTTAAGCCTGAAGGAAAGGCCTCTAAGCAAAATTTATCCAATTTTCCCGTCCTAGTACTACCTTGGTTTCCTAGATGTCAGTATGAGGCGGAACGCTGACCACGGACCACTCAAAGGACATCTATACGAAAACAAGTGTAACTAAATTAGTATGGTTCAAATTCTTCCCTATAGGGGGAGAGTGCCTAAATCTCTGTTAAGGGAAACATGGGCTTAAAATATTATTATTATTATTTTTATTATTATTATTATTATTAAGTATTATTATTACTGTTATTTATTATATGGGCAGTTTTGAAAATAACATTGCTAGTTGGCCGATAAACTGCAGGAAATGCATAGCTCTTAAAGGTGATTTCAATTTGCGGTTCGCCACTGTACAAGCCCCTCTCTCTATGTACTATATAGCAGTGTCTCACTTGGCAGCGAAATTCTGTTGCCTGGAGGCGTTCCAACTTTAATCAAAGGATCGTAACATGCGGTGTCACGGGCCATACTAAAGCGTTCATGCATCGCTCTTTAAGTAATTTATCTCAAATTAACACTTTTTAAATCTCTTTCAAAACACTAACTAACTAACTCACTGGCGCTATCAAAGCTGGAGGTTGATGACCGCGCAGACTTAAGCTCTCCTTACATCACACTGTCACATTACTTTATTTGTCCACCGCTGTGGTCTCGAGGTAGCGTGCTGCCTTGTCACGCAGCGGGCCCGGGTTCGATCCCCGGTCGGGGCAATTTTTCTGGGTGAGGTTTTATCGGGGTTTTTCCTCACCTGTAAGACAAATGTCAGGAAAACTTTAAGGCCCAAACGGTCCCCGAAATCATATGGCCATCAACATCATCAGGGGGCACGCCGTAGCGCAGTGATTAAGGCACTGAGCTACAAGCCGGAGGGTGGAGGGTTCAAGTCCCGTTGGGGTCAGGATTTTTAAACTGACCCAAACCCTCTGGCGGCACTATGGCCCTGGGGTCGACTCAGCCTCTAACGTAAATGAGTACTAGACACTTGTTCTGGGGTAAAGGCGGCCGTCACGCAGGGCTGACAACCCGGCTGACGTAAAGTGCCGATTGTCTAGAAAAAGTGGGAGCCTTAACCTCCTACTACCCCAAGGGCCTCCGGGCCTGTTGTGGGATCACATTACTTTTTTTTATCAACATCATCATCATCCTTATCGTTATCGTCATTCACCATCATCATCCTTCACCCGTGTGGAAAGCAATGGGAAGCTACCACGCCTACAATTCCGTAGCAAGTATAGCATGGAGATGCTATGATTGGAGTGAAGGACCTGCCTTCGGGCAGAATTACTATGGATGGATAAACAACTGACTAACGTTAACACTGTGGGCAATGTTTATTAGTTGAAACTACAGGAGGTCGTGACACTAATCAGTGATAAAATGGCAGAGTGTACGTATTTATTGTTTTATATTGTTTCAAATAAAGTTCAGTTAATTTATGATGCAGTGATTTGTTTCGTATAATGTATATTGACACTGCCTACTGGATATGTTTGTATATACATTGTATGTAGTATACATAGAGGGCAGTGGTTTTACTTTTCACACACTTTTGTAATATGTAATGTTGTTACAGTATAATTATTTCATTACAGTATACTTGTTTAGGTTGGCAACCCCGAAATATAGGAAGTTACACTTTGAATCATGGTCGCCAATGCTGTAAGTACGACAAAATACACTATCGCGCAAAAAGTTAGTTTTCGACATGCAATTGTTGACAGCTCTCTTGATAGTTAATTAAAAAAAGAAGAAAGAGAAAACATTTGGAGGTGAGTTGCTAAGTGAAAAAAAAAAAGAATAATCTACAATAAAGCTAATTATAAAAGAGATTATACGTAAAAACTTTGAGGATAACTTCTGGATTTGTTGCTAAGAGGATTATGGCGAGTGACGGAACACTCAGAATGAATTCTATTCCTACTCTACAATCAAAGCGGATTACACAAAATATAAATTACAGGGAATTTCACTCGAACCAAGTGAAAATACAGCGTAAAAATTATAAAAAAAAATATGTAGTGTAGTGCAGCTGACTGCATTATTTTTTAAATAGAATTTAAAATCGAAAATACGCCAGACATAAAGTAATCCGGCTTAAATCTGTAACTTAGGTTTCGAATACAATAGTCAATTTGAAATATCAACTTTAAATATTATTTTTTTAATATTAATAATCCACTTTCCCCTCTTCTATTTAATTTATATATGAATGAAATCATAAAATTATGGCAAAACCAATCACAATCACACTTTATGATTGATGGTCGACCCCTCAACACATTAATGTATGCAGATGATCAAGTAATATTGGCTACTTCTGAAGATCACCTACAAAGAGCAGTACATAGATTGTCAAATATAACCCAAGATTATAATTTACAAATTTCGGTGAGTAAGACAAAAACTATGGCGTTTCAAGGGAAAATACCGATACGAACTAAAATTGTTATTAACAACAATATAATAGAACAAGTTAATAACTTCACTTATCTTGGCTGCAATCTTTCCTACGACACATGTAAAGACATAGACATAAAATTGGTCAAATTTCAAAAACTTATAGGAACAATAAAAAGCATTCTTTTCCGAAAAGTACGTCCAGATACAATTCTAAAATTTTATAAAACAATGGCTCTTCCAACTCTACTTTATGGTTCTGAAACCTGGACTCTTACTTACTCACTGGCACTATCGAACCCGTAGGTTCATGGCCGCATGGACATAAGCCCTCCATATATCCCTATCCTGTGCTAATGTTTTCCAATCATTCCCTGTATAATCTACTTCCCTCAAATCATAGTTAATGTTGTTCTCCCACCTCATTCTTGGTCTACCAACTGGGCGTTTTCCTTCTGGCTTTCCTACAAGAAGTTTCCATGCACGTCTTTCATTCCCCATACGCGCAACATGTCCTGCCCATCGCAGTGTACGGGACTTAACTGTTCTTATTATATCTGGCCTCCTATAAAGACCATGTAGTTCATTGTTATGTAGTCTTCTCCATTCACCTGTCTGTTCATCTCTCTTTGGTCCAAAAATTTTCCTAAGAACTTTATTCTCAAATACTCGTAATCTCCTTTCCTCCCTTAAAGTAAGAGTCCATGTTTCGCACCCATATAATATAACTGGTAGAATAATAGTTTTATATATTTTCAGCTTAACGTTTTTTGAAAGGAGTTGGGACATCAAAAGTCTCTGCAATGCATAATAGCATGCATTTCCAGAATTGAGCCTATGTTTAATTTCTTTGTGCATCTCATTCCTATTTGTGATTATTGTTCCTAGGTATTTGAATTCAGCCAATTCCTCAAAATTTCCGTCATTTGTCATTAGCTGTCCATTTCCATTATATAATGTATTTCTACGTGTGACCATATATTTAGTTTTACTGATATTTACTTCCAGTCCTAATTTCTTAGTGTTACTCAATAGTGTGTGCGTGTTGGCCTTTAGTATCTCCTCGCTATCGGCCAGTAGTACTACATCATCAGCATAAACTAACAGCTTATTAATACCATTCAGTTGTAACCTGGACTCTTACTACAGGTAAATTAAATAGGATAGTAGCTGCAGAAATGAAGTTATTAAGACCTTTAGCGGGTTATACGCTTTATGATCACATACGTAATGAAGATATCCGCAAAGCTCTCAACACACCAGCAATAACTGAAATCATTCAAAAATATCAAAATAATTGGCATGAACACCTTCTGAGAATGCCAAACAATAGACTACCTCTGCAGCTATTGAACTACAGACCCACACCATCGCACAAAAAATAATGTACAATGCACGTTTCTGACGTGTTTTACATAATATCGGAAATTAAAAACCGAGCTATCGCTCGGTTTTTTACCATTTCCTCGTTTCTGTAAAAACCACTTCCCAACCTCTCATCGTAATATGCTATTATGTCTAAGTACTTTATAATGAAGAGGAAAGAAATGGTTATTAAATCATGAAATGGACATAAGAAAATTATTTGATCGTAGCTTTTTTATATCTAACAAATAACCTTGTTAGTAAAACTTGTATATAGGGAGCTTGTTTATTCAATAAAACATACCAAATGGAATATGCAATTTTTTCATAAGACATTTCTGAAGTGGCAATAGAGGCTGAACGAAAGTTACTGCCCGAGAGGTCAAGAAAAATGTGCTACAAGAAATATTATCATTTTGATAAGTGAATGGAAGACATGCGGATGTTCTAATAAAACAGTTATTTTGACATACTTCTTGAACCTTCACCGAACTCAATGTAGACAAATTTCTTAATAAAAACAACTTTAATAGTAAGTTAGTTGAGTATTTAAAGGAATTCTCGAAACGACATGAAACGCGGAAATCGAAAGTTCTGAGAAGAGAAGACTTTTAAAGGCTATAATGAAACATTTCTAATGCATAAAGTTGTTCTGTTATTTCAGTATATTTGGTGGAAGCCGATAAAAAAAAATTCATTGCTAATTCAGTTCCTATACATACTAAATTGTGTTTAAAAGTTAATTTTGTTAATTGGAAATGTTCGATTGCAGTAATTAATATTTTTGTGTGCTTGGTAGACTTAATGCCAGCGCAGACATTTTGAAAATGTAAATATCCCGGAGATATTATGAAATTAATTACATACAAGCATTTATAACTATTGTTTTAAAATAAAATACAGTCCCTTGTGTACATGCGGAAGCGCAGAACAAACGATAGATAATCTATTATTTGAACGTACAAAACTAGAAACAGAAAGACAGTTATGATGATCTTGTAGAAGATTTCCGGGCTGTTGGCCATGGTCTTGAGGCTTGTAGTTCCCCGACGTTTCGCCAGAGACTGCGTCCGGCATCCTCAAGGGTTGTCTCAAGACCCGGAAATCATCTACAAGATTATCATAGTAACTCCGGCCGTGAAAGCCTAAGTCAATAGAAAGGCAGTTAGGATTTAAGAACAACATGATTAACAAATATGGTAAATGGATATTCAATAAAATAAAACTAGTACAGGATTACACTAACTAACTAACTCACTGGCACTATCGAACCCATAGGTTCATGGCCGCGCGGACATAAGCTCTGCATAAATCTCTATCCTGACCCAATGTTTTCCAATCATCCCCTGTATAATCTACTTCCCTCAAATCATAGTTAATGTTATTCTCCCACCTCATTCTTGGTCTACCAACTGGGCGTTTTCCCTCTGGCTTTCCTACAAGAAGCTTCCATGCACGTCTTTCATTCCCCATGCGTGCAACATGTCCTGCCCATCGCAGTCTACGAGACTTAACTTTTCTTATTATATCTGATTTTCTATAAAGACCATGTAGTTCATTGTTATGTAGTCTTCTCCATTCACCTGTCTGTTGATCTCTCTTTGGTCCAAAAATTTTCGAAAGAACTTCATTCTCAAATACTCGTAATCTCCTTTCCTCCCTTAAAGTAAGAGTCCATGTTTCGCACCCATATAATATAACTGGTAGAATAATAGTTTTATATATTTTCAGTTCAACGTTTCTTGAAAGGAGTTGGGAAGTCAAGAGTCTCTATAATGCATAATATCACGCATTTCCAGAATTGAGCCTATGTTTTTTTCCTTGCGCATCTCAATCCTGTTTGTGATTATTGTTCCTAGGTATTTGAATTCAGCCACTTCCTCAAAATTTCTCTCACTTGTCATTAGCTGTCCATTTCCATTATATAATGAACATATAGGCCTATGTGTGACCATATATCTAATTTTATTGATATTTACTTCCAGTCCCAATTTCTTAGTGTTACTCAGTAGGGTGTGCGTGTTGGCCTTTAACACTTGAATTAATGCCATACATTAATTCAATAGATTTAGATTATAGAGTAAAACGAAGTCAATTCAATGAAATATTTAATGTTATATTGGGTAAGATAAGTGAAACAAATATATCATTGGCAATGGAACACGAATTAAAACGTAAGAAAATTGTTAAAATGATTTAATGAAAACAGATACAGGTAATAATAATAATAATAATAATAATAATAATAATAATAATAATAATAATAATAATAATAATAATAAATATATAGGTATATATATATATCATCGGTTGAGTAATGTCTTTGAATCGTCCGATTCCTAATACCCAATTTTGTCGGTCCATCCAATCTCCTGGTTGTAGATATTTCTCCCTCATATATAATTATATTCCCTGACTCCAGGAGGTTTCAGGTCTTCCTCTGCCTCGTTTTCCCTCAGGTTTCCATTCCAAAACAGATTTTAGTAGCCGATCCTCTTCCATTCGCTGGACATGTCCATAACTAACTAACTAACTAACTAACTCACTGGCACTATCGAACCCGAAGGTTCATGGCCGCGCGGACATAAGCTCTCCATACATCCCTATCCTGAGCTAATGCTTTCCAATCATTCCCTGTATAATCTACTTCCCTCAAATCATAGTTAATGTTGTTCTCCCACCTCATTCTTGGTCTACCAACTGGGCGTTTTCCATCTGGCTTTCCTACAAGAAGTTTCCATGCACGTCTTTCATTCCCCATACGCGCAACATGTCCTGCCCATCGCAGTCTGCGAGACTTAACTGTTCTTATTACATCTGGCTTCCTATAAAGACCATGTAGTTCATTGTTATGTAGTCTTCTCCATTCACCTGTCTGTTCATCTCTCTTTGATCCAAAAATTTTCCTAAGAACTTTATTCTCAAATACTCGTAATCTCCTTTCCTCCCTTAAAGTAAGAGTCCAGGTTTCGCATCCATATAATACAACTGGTAGAATAATAGTTTTATATATTTTCAGCTTAACGTTTTTTGAAAGGAGTTGGGACATCAAAAGTCTCTGCAATGCATAATAGCATGCATTTCCAGAATTGAGTCTATGTTTAATTTCTTTTTGCATCTCATTCCTATTTGTGATTATTGTTCCTAGGTATTTGAATTCAGCCACTTCCTCAAAATTTCCCTCATTTGTCATTAGCTGTCCACTTCCATTATATACTGGACATGTCCATACCATCTTAATTGCTGAGTTTTAATATAATCTAAAATAGTGTCTTCAATCTTCATTTTCTCCCTTATAACTGAGTTTCTAATTTTATCTCTTCTTGAATTTCTTGGTGCCCTTTGAATAAAATCAATTTCCGTTGCCAAAAGGTACTTATTTGTTTTTGTTGTTAATGGCCAAAGTTCTACCCAATAAGTAATGATGCTTTTAACAATTGTATGATATATATTCATTTTATTTTTATTACTTATATTTTTATCCCACAATATTCCATTGAGGCAAGCAATTGCAGCTTTTATTTTATTATTTCTATTTCTTATTTCTTCTTCATAGCTTCCATTTTTATTTATTTTAATTCCTAAATATGTGATCTCACTACAAGATTTTATTATCCAGTCTTCAAAATTAAATTTTGTTCTGGTTCATCAATCGACGAATATTTTTTTCTTCATATTCAAAATTAATCCCCATTTATCATATTGTTCTATTAATTTTCTAGTCATATATTCTAAATCTTCATAATATTGTGCAATTATTTTTTTATGAAAATAATAACGCATGTAGTATTACTTTCTTTGTGATGGAACATGCTGTAAATAAAAATGTTTAAATAAATAATAGTTTAAAAAACTAAAACAACACACTTTATTAGAAAACCGAACTAAAAAATAAAAAATAATAATTTCCAACACGCTTGGGATAAAATTAAAGTGGTCAACAAAAGAATCATCTCCAACACATCTAGAATAAAACTAGAGTAATCTACAAAAAATAATTTTACCATCAATTAATATATTTGATAATAAACATATTGGTAAAAGTAAAGTCTCTAAGAAGATAATGTAAAAACAATAAAAAGCACCCCACGCTTTTGATGGTAAAATTATTTTTTTGTAGATAACTCAAGTTTTATTCTAGATGTGTTGGAGATGATTTTTTTTGTTGGCCACTTTAATTTTATTCCAAGCGCGTTGGAAATTAAAATTATTTTTCATTTTTTAGTTTGGTTTTCTAACAAAGCGTGTTGTTTTAGTTTTTTAACTATTATTTATTTTTTAATTTTTAGTTTAATTGATTGTCATAAACCGGAATCCCATGCAAATGTAATTGCTCAATACTCTTCTAAAAAAATCCTCCGGGCCGGATTTGAACCAGCGACCTATGGATTACTGAAATTATATACCACTACAGTCCATCGCTCTACCAACTGAGCTCTTCAGATAGACTAAAAAGTCGATAAGTCCGCAAACTATTATACCGGTTTTTATTTTTTTGATGTCCTGATGATCCTGGCCAGGATCTTATAAAAATATTATGTAATTATTGTATTGTCGTCCTTTACAACTATACAAAGTTTCAAGTCGATCCAATGTTTTTAAATGGGTGAAAATCGTGTTCAAAAATTCCGTTACACAGATAGATACAGGTCAAGCTAATACAAAGCGTGTAAAAATACCCTATCGTAGAAATAAACCAACAATTATAAAGTATTAAGACATAAATCATATGTAATATTCTACATTTCGATTATGAAAACAACAAAAAATGTATTCATAAATCATATTAATGAATACACGATGCTCCATTTTAACTTTTATCAAACAAAAATCCTTTCCATGAATCTACATAAATTATCGTAAAAAGAGCAATTTTATCAAGTTGGTATGACATAAGACACACGCAACAAAACAAAATCGAAACAATGTAAGTTGAAAACTTTTGTAAGAAAGAAAGGCACGAAACATAAAACAAATGACTTGAGAAATTGTATATGTGATGGTGAAGGATTCCGTTTTATGGTTAGAGTACATATAACACGAGACATGGAAGCTCCGCAGAGCGTAACAGTAAAAAATATGAGCTGACAGCTTGTCCACAACATTTGCGACATTCTAGCTATACACGGTATACAAGGATATGTGTGCTTAAAATATCCACCAAAATAAATCATGTTGAGAAGGAGATTTTGGCACAAAAACAAATAGACCTAAGTTTTAATATTATAGTGAGTGCCACGGTTTAATGCTTATGAAGGCGGGTTAATCCTCCTGCTTCCTTAGGCAGGCATATCGTATATGATACATTAGGCATTTAATTCAGGGTAATAATAATAATAATAATAATAATAATAATAATAATAATAATAATAATAATAATAATAATAATAATACCCGGAAACCAAATATGGAAAAATAAAACGGGTTTCACAATTTAAATATCTTGGTGAAATAATCCAGGAAAATGGAAATGAAACTGAAGCCAATAAAAGTAGATGCCAAAAAATGTAAACAGCATTTCGGCTTACTCACAACACTAACAATAAAAAAATGCATATCTTTACATACAAAATTACGACACTATAACACTGTAATTAAACCAGAGTGCCTCTATGGAGCAGAAACATTAATTTTGAACAGAAAAAAGTATCGAAAATATAGTGAACAAAGAATGCAAAATTATAAGAAAAGTTTTAGGTTCACAAGTCATAGGTGAAGCATTTAGACGCAGAAGTAAAAATGAATAAAAATATATACAGACATTCATAGTGAAATTAGAAAACGAAGGTTAACATTTTATGGCCATATTAAACGAAAGAACTCAAATAGGCTTACAAAACAGATAATGGAATTCTACGAAAACAGAAGTAAAGCTCCAGTGGATACTATGAAGTGGATTGATGAAGTCAAGACTTATAATTGGCAGGAATTACTAAAGAAGATATCCCAAACAGAGCTATATTTAGAATTAAGATGAATAAGTGGCAAGTTGACCAAGAGGACAAACCGCAGAAAAAAACTGGAACAACTTGGACAGATGATAGAAAACAAGCTCATAGCAAAAGAATAAAAGAAATTTGGGCTCAAAGTAAACGCTTCTAAGTAATTTGCGTAATCCTACATGGGCTCATCCGCAATCAAAAAATATAATAATAATAATTATTATTATAGCAATGGTATGTGGCACGGATGGGGAATGAAAGAGGTGCATGGAAGCTTCTTGTAGGAAAACCAGAGGGAAAACGCCTAGTTGGTAGACCAAGAATGCGATGGGAGAATAACATTAACTACGATTTGAGGGAAGTAGATTACACTCAGCAACAAAAAAGAAACATTTTTTTTGTCTCAAAAAGGAAAATATGTGATTCTGATAGTATTTTTTCTCCTGAATTCAAATATGATATCGGTTTTTCTCCATCACTCAGGTTTCCGAGAGATAGGCATTTATAATTTCTAACACTTTAATATTTTCTACTACACAATATTCGAACATTCGGATTCGCCTAGAAAGTAATAAATGACGAGTTTCTGCTATATTTCGTCTGAGGAGCATCCCTCTTGATGGTCCAACAATAATCGGCCAGCATATTAAGATTCCATTTGCTTTGATACATTTTTTTCCATAGCTGAAATCGCTTGAGTTAGCTCATTTGGTTTTATTTTACAATGGACAAATGGACGAAAAAAACGTTTATTAAAAAATAATTATTTAAATCCATTAATTGAAATTGAAATAAAAAAAACTGTGGGTGATGGAGAAATTCCGAATATATATTTGAAAACACGATAAAAAACTGCATTATGTACAACTATTGGTACTCATGAGACAACAATCATGTTGACCAGTGTAATGTGGGGAATGACTGGAAAAAAATTAGCTCAGGATAGAGATGCATGGAGAGCTTATGTCCGTGCGGTCATGAATATACGGGTTCGATAGTGCCAGTGAGTTAGTTAGTTAGTTAGTTAGTTATTATAATAATAAGAATGTTATCAATATCACATTCGTGGTAACATTAACTATCTAACTCACTGGTACTATCGAACCCGTAGGTTCATGGCCGTGCGGACATAAGCTCTCCATATATCCCTATCCTGAGCCAATGTTTTCCAATCATCCCCTGTATAATATACTTCCCTCAAATCATAGTTAATGTTATTCTTCCAACTCATTCTTGGTCTACCAAAATGGGCGTTTTCCCTCTGGTTTTCGTACAAGAAGCTTCCATGCACGACTATCATTCCCCATACGTGCCACATGTCCTGCCCATCGCAGTCTACGAGACTTAACTGTTCTCATTATATCTGACTTCCTATAAATACCATGTAATTCACTGTTATGCAATCTTCTCCAATCACCTGTCTGTTCATCTCTCTTTGGTCCAAAAAATTTCGTAAGAACTTTATTCTCCAATACTCGTATAATACAACTGGTAGAATAATAGTTTTATATATTTTCAATTAATGGTAACATCAATAATAATAATAATAATATAATAATAATAATAATAATAATATAATAATATAATAATAATAATAATAAATAATAATAATAATAATAATAATAATAATAATAATAACAACACTAATAACAATAACAATAATAATAATAATAATAATAATAATAATAATAATAATAATAATAATAATAATAATAACGAATTTGTGTTTTAGTAATTCTTGCTAGAGAATCAGTATTTCGTATGAATTATTTTGGTAATCTTTTTACATCTATAATTATTATTTTATTATTATTATTATTATTGGTTTGTACTTTCAGAAGAATAAGATTTTTTAATTTTTATTTATTTTTTGCTCTTCAAGCTCTTCAAGCTTTTGAATATCTTGAGGCCCCATTTACAATTGCAGACTCAGTTTATGGCTCAACATTCTTTATAGCTACAGGCTTTCCATTTTCATTGTATAAATATTGAATTATTTCAATTATAAACTTATTTAAGGATTTAACAATAATAATAATAACAATTATAATTATAATAATAACAATAATAATAATAACAATAATAATAATAACAACAATAATAATAACAATAATAATAATAACAATAATAATAATAACAACAATAATAATAATAACAACAATAATAATAATAACAACAATAACAACAACAACAACAATAATAATAATAATAATAATAACTAACTAACTAACTAACTCACTGGCACTATCGAACCCGAAGGTTCATGGCCGCGCGGACATAAGCTCTCCATACATCCCTATCCTGAGCTAATGCTTTCCAATCATTCCCTGTATAATCTACTTCCCTCAAATCATAGTTAATGTTGTTCTCCCACCTCATTCTTGGTCTACCAACTGGACGTTTTCCCTCTGGCTTTCCTACAAGAAGTTTCCATGCACGTCTCTCATTCCCCATACGTGCAACATGTCCTGCCCATCGCAGTCTACGAGACTTAACTGTTCTTATTATATCTGGCTTCCTATAAAGACCATGTAGTTCATTGTTATGTAGTCTTCTCCATTCACCTGTCTGTTCATCTCTCTTTGATCCAAAAACTTTCCTAAGAACTTTATTCTCAAATACTCGTAATCTCCTTTCCTCCCTTAAAGTAAGAGTCCAGGTTTCGCATCCATATAATATAACTGGTAGAATAATAGTTTTATATATTTTCAGCTTAACGTTTTTTGAAAGGAGTTGGGACATCAAAAGTCTCTGCAATGCATAATAGCATGCATTTCCAGAATTGAGCCTATGTTTAATTTCTTTTTGCATCTCATTCCTATTTGTGATTATTGTTCCTAGGTATTTGAATTCAGCCACTTCCTCAAAATTTCCCTCATTTGTCATTAGCTGTCCACTTCCATTATATACTGAATTTCTACGTGTGACCATATATTTAGTTTTACTGATATTTATTTCCATATAATAATAATAATAATAATAATAATAATAATGCACATCGCGACCTGATTCAGTCTGTTGTGGGGATTAGAAAGATGCTGCGATATGATGTTAAACTGGAGACAGCTGGAGTGAGTGAGTGAGCGATGGAAATGGAAAAAGTCGAGTATCAAAGCAATAAACGTTTCACACGTTTTTATCGATTCCTGCCCATCGAACTCGGAGAGCCCATGACCCGTTTCTCGTTAACTTTTAATGGTCGATGTTGTTGACGCCATTTTCGATGCCAGCAGCGTAATCTCAGAGGGAAAATAAAATTCGCCAGCTAATGTCTGAAGAACGTGTTGGTTGAGAAATGGTTTCCTGCTCGATTCACGTCAGCTCTACATGTTTTTGCTCTATACAATATTCAAAAGCCGTCTCTCGACAATAAGAATCAAAGTCTTGTTTAGTCCTGTAAACATACTCCTCTGTGGAACCCGCCCAGAGTCTAGAATGTTTTTAACAGAGATTTTTATTAATTCCATTCCCATAATAAGTAAATTAAATTCTATGTTAATATTATTACTTTTCAAACATCTTAATGATGGACAAATTATATTTGAAAATAAAAATATACGCCTAGACTGGGGTTTGAACCCAGGACCTTTGACTCTCTATGTCAAATGCTCTAACCAAGTGAGCCACCTAGGCCTCCAATCTAAACGTGTATTTTTCTCTTATACATAGTTAATTCCCTAACTCCAAATGATACAAGCCATTGCTACGATTTTTGCAAATGGCGGCTTCTTTATTAACAAGACTTTTTATTGGGAATTTAAACATTACTTATAAAGCCAGTAGTGCTTTTTTCAATGTTAATGTTATTCGTTTTTAAACATCTTAATGATGGACAAATTATATTTGAAAATAAAAATATACGCCTAGACTGGGGTTTGAACCCAGGACCTTTGGCTCTCTATGTCAAATGCTCTTCCATCTGAGCTACCTAGGCTGTATAAAATTATTAAATTCTGCAGAAATCTATTTTTTTGATTCTTCAGCTCGAATTTCTAAAACAGACGATCAAGTAATAATGACAGCATCAGAAAATGCTTTACAACAATTCCTTTATACTTTAAATAATATCTCTCTAAAATATAATTTAAGAATATCTACATCTAAAACAAAAATATTAGCTCTGAAAGGAAAATGTTCAATAAGAACAAAAATAGTGATAAACAATGCAATTATAGACCAAGTTCACAATTTTAATTATTTGGGATGTCATTTACGTAATGACAGAAATTTAGATCATCATCATCATAGTACATTCACGAATTTAGACCATTTGTTGACCTGTTTCGGTCTCAAGAGAAACACCATCCAAAGGTCTTTTGAGTGGAGTGGACGTCCTGGTCCTCTTCTTCCTGCAGGTTGATATCTTAACATTTGTTTGGGTATCCTGTGATCTTCCATTCGATGAACATGTTGCATCCCTCTTGACTTATAATCAGAAATTTTGTTTTCTGAAGGTTCCACGTGTAATTCTTCTAAGACGTCTTCATATTTTTGTGATCTAGTAGTGTGTATCCTGCAGTCCTCCGAAGGTATCTCATTTCAGCAGATCTAAGTCTCTGTATATCCTTCTGTTTCAACGTCCATACTTCGCTACCATACAAAATAGTTGGAAGAGCCTGTGTTTTATAAACTTTTAGTCTTGAATGTTTTTGGACTAACTGTGGCTTGAAGATAGAATTTATTAACCCTAAAATTCTTAAAAATTGAGATATTTTTGCATTTACATCCTTTTCTTCTTTATATGAGATATTGCATCCTAGATATGTAAAAAATTATTCACCTGCTCCAAAATTTTATTGTCCAGTACAATTTTACTTCTGACAGGATCTACACCTTGAAATGCCATAATTTTTTTTTGTAGATATCTTCAATCCATATTCTTCTGTAATTTTGTTAAGTTCATACAGACCTTTCTGTTGATTATCGTCTGAATTTGATATTATTATTTGGTCATCTGCAAACAATAGGGTGTTTAATTTTCTATTTTCTGATATTCTTATTCCAAATTTATATTTCTTGTTCCAGCAACATATTACTTCATTGATATAAATTGCAGAGTGTTGAAGATAGGGGGCTGCCTTGTCTCACACCAATTTAGATAAACACACTAAAATACAAAGATTCAATCATCTATGTGGCACAATTAAACGTACTTTATTGAATGAAACTAGAAAAGAAACTATTTTAAAATTTTATAAAGTATTGGCAGTCCCATCTCTTATCTATGAATATGAAACCTGGACATTAACAAAGGCAGATAGTAAACAAATAGAGGTTGCAGAAATGAAGATGTTGAGAGCAATAGCAGGATACCAAAGGCCCGATAAAAAGAAAAACGAAGATATAAGAACAGAACTTAATATATTTAATCTCTGTGAAAGAATAAAATATTATCAAAATGCTTACCTTCAGTACGTTTTACGAATGAATGAACAGCGCATACCAAGAAGAATGTATAATTATAAACCAAAAGAGAGAAGATTGTTGGGAAGACCATTGAAGAGATGGAAGAACCAATTCGACCTATAATGAGATCGGAACAGGCCATTGTGCTTAATCCTTATTGTTGATGATGATGATGATGACTATTTAACTCATATCGCAAATGGTAGTCAATGACCAATCACGTTTCAATGAATTCTGTTTTACACCAATGACAGTCGTGTTTCACCTCGCTCTTTATCGATTTCTCTTTATCAGCTCCTGCTTTTGTGATAAAGAAAGCTCCTCCTTTTTTAATATTCTAATCAGGTTAGACCATTATTTTTCTCCAACAAATACATTGAATACAGCAAATAATGAATAGATTCAGTGATTTTACTGAGTTGTTTATTCAAAATATAAATGATTAACCTATAATGTTGATTATAATAGTTTGATGTGTTTCATTATCTCTCCAGTAGAGTGCAATCTTACAATATTGCGATCCTATTTGGCAAAAAATGATATGATCGAGTTGCAGTGAATATACATAACCTCACATTTATAATTTGTTTTCAAACATCGCCGTTTACATTAACTATATAAATATTTTAAAACACCGGTAACTATATTCAAATAATTATTTTTTAGTAAACAGCTTAATTTTATTCGTTAAATAGTCCTAACAAATGCCACTCTTGATTTACAAATTCTCTAGATAAATTGACTCCTCATTTCGTGAGTCGTGAATTTATCGATAATTTGGAAATCACTCGTGGCATTACTTATGATAAATAAGAAATGGTGCAATTAAACAAAAAAAATGAGTGTACAAACTTCAAATGTGGATTTCACACAAAAGAAATAATTAAAATGGTACGGTCATGTAAAAAAAAAAAGACACATTCCCAAAGAATGTTTGACCAAAGAGAAATGAACAGACAGGCGAAAGAAGATTATTAACCTATCAGTGAGCTACATGATCTTTATAGGAAGCCAGATATAATAAGAACAGTTAAATATAGTATACTGCGATAGGTAGGACATGTGGCACGATTGGAGAATGTCAGAGGAGCATGGAGGCTTCTTGTAGGAAAAGCAGAGGGAAAAATGACAGTTGGTAGACCAACAATGAGATGGGAGTATAACATTAACTGTGATTTGAGGGAAGCAGATTATACAGGATCCCTCGCCTTGGCGCAGAGCTACGGGTCTTGCGCTGGTTCGAGTCCCCATGGAGGAAGACATTTTCTCATAGAAATTCGGCCAGTATGGGATCGGTGCTCACCCAGAATCGTGAGGAATTTGGGTAGCTAGAATAAGTAGCGTCTCCAGATTGAGAAACCCAGCTTAAAGGCTGGGGGATCCCACATACTGACCACATGTCACCATATACTATCAGGATGATCGTCTGTCTCTGTGATTAACACATATAGATGTGATGTCAGCAGCCGGCTGGTAGGCCAAGGCCTTCTAGGTGTGTCGTGCCATGGAATTTTAGTTTAGTTTCTTTTTGATTATACAGGGGATGATTGGAAAACACCCCTACACTGACAGGATGGTCGTCTGTCTCTGTGAGTAACACATATACCTCGATTCCCAATTATTTATCATCCCGTTTCCAGTATCTATCCTCAAACCATAACTTAAACACAAGATCACAACATAGTCTCTTACTTAATATACCGCAACATAGGACATCACATCACTCCATGTCATATACCATCTTCACTTCTCGCAACTGGAATTCCCTACCACAAGAAATAAGGGGCTGCCGGACATTGGCATCTTTTAAGAGAAATCTAAATTTATATTTGCTCTAAACTCGACTTCATCATCACCCAGTGTAAGGTATGTACAGGGCAAGTCAAAATGTTGTGCAGGTTTTCAGAAATTTATTATGTGAAATGTAATGAACATATAATATCGTGAGACATATTGTATGAAAGGTAAACTCTCAAAGTTTAGTTGTCCATTTCTAAAGTTCCGCGTTCACCCGCAAGATGTCAACAGCAGAGCAGTAAAGGAAAATGGCGTTGACTGGGGATCAGAAGTCTTTCTGTGTGCTTGATTACCATGTAAACAACTCTGTGACTAGTGTTCAACGACATTTCCGTACCAGATACGATAAAGACCCGCCGGATGGGAGATCCATTCGTAAGTGGTACACACAATTTAGGGATTCAGGCTGTATCTGTAAACGAAAATCGACTGGCCGTCCGTCGACGAGTGAAGAGACAGTCGAACGCGTTCGCACATGCTTCGTGCGGAGTCCACAGAAATCCACCTACCGGGGAGCGACAGAACTTCAACTACCACAAAAAAACTGTATGGCGGATTCTCCGGAAACGTTTACAGATGAAACCCTACCACTTGCAACTGGTTCAAGCCTTAAAACCCGCCGATTATGCTTTGCGAGCGTCCTTCTGTGTTGATTTTCTCGCATTAATGGAAGAGAATGAGTTCCATGAGAGGGTAGTTTACAGTGATGAAGCGACTTTCCACCTTTCAGGAAAAGTGAATAGACACAATGTAAGGATTTGGGGAACTGGTAACCCCCATGCAACTCTGGAACATCAACGCGATTCTCCGAAAGTGAATGTCTTTTGTGCCATTTCCCATGCAAAGGTTTATGGGCCCTTTCATGAACGTACTGTGAACAGACATGTTTTCCTTGATATGCTACAACAATGGCTCCTTCCGCAGCTTGAAGCGGATAGTCCAGATTTCATTCTGCAGTTGGATGGTGCCCCTCCACATTACCATGGCAGTGTTCGAGACCATTTGAATACGGCTTTACCACAACGCTGGATAGGCCGTGCATCTCAGGGTGATCAACAACTCATTCATTGGCCACCTCGTTCACCAGATCTAACCCCGTGTGATTTCTTCATGTGGGGTCTTGTAAAGGATCATGTTTACGTACCACCACTTCCAACAACACTGCATGAACTGCGTGCCCGCATCACAGCAGCCATTGCTGATATCGACCGCGGACTGCTACAGAAAGTTTGGCAGGAGATTGAATATCGGCTTGACATCTGTCGTGTAACAAAAGGCGCTCACATAGAACATCTGTGAATATTTAAAAAAAAACTTTGAGAGTTTACCTTTCATACAATATGTCTCACAATATTATATGTTCATTACATTTCACATAATAAATTTCTGAAAACCTGCACAACATTTTGACTTGCCCTGTATATTAATTGGTGTTTCTCGTATAATTTATCATAAAGGTAAAGGTAAAATGATCCCACAACAGGCCTCGGAAGGCCCTTGGGGTAGTAGGATGTTAAGGCTCCCACATTTTCTAGACAATCGGCACTTTATGTCAGCCGGGTTGTCAGCCCTGCGTGACGGCCGCCTTTACCCCCAGAACAAGCATCTGGTACTCATTTCAATTAGAGGCTGAGTCGACCCCAGGGCCATGGTGCCACCATAAGGTTTGGATCAGTTTAAAAATCATGACCCCACCGGGACTTGAACCCTCGACCTTCTAGTTTGTAGCGCACTGCCTTAACCACTACGCTACGGCGTGCCCCATATTTATATTATTATAATTATTATTATTATTATCATTATAATACCGTAGGCTTTGGAGGTTTGGCACGGGAAGAGGCAGCAGCTGTAAAAACCCGAAAATAGATCATTATATTATTATTATTATTATTATTATTATTATTATTATTATTATTACTTACTCACTGGCACTATCGAACCCATAGGTTCATCGCCGCGCGGACATAAGCTCTCCATACATCCCTATCCTGAGCTAATGCTTTCCAATCATCTCCTGTATAATCTACTTACCTCAAACCATAGTTAATGTTATTCTCCCACCTCACTCTTGCTCTAGCAACTGGGCGTTTTCCCTCTGGCTTTCCTACAAGAAGCTTCCATGCACGTCTTTCATTCCCCATACGTGCAACATGTCCTGCCCATCGCAGTCTACGAGACTTAACTGTTCTTATATATTTAATATATTATTATTATTGTTATAGCACGTACTATTATTGTTATTATCATATAAAATGTTGTTTGTACATGAAATTTACATTGCTACATTTAATATATCTTTAACTGTTTATAATTAGTATAGTGTATATCTATATTTCTCAAATATTTATTTGTATTTGTGCTGGTTGAGTGGAAGAGAAGGCCTTATGGCCTTAACTCTGCCAGAATAACAAACACATTATTATTATTATTATTATTATTATTATATAAATGTGAGGCCAGCAGCCTGATGGTAGGCCAATGACCTTCTAACCTGTCGCGTCATAGAATTTTAGTTTAGTTTCTTTTTGATTATACATGGGATGATTGGAAAACATTAGCTCAGGCTAGGGATGTGTGGAGAACTTACGTCCGCACGGTCATGAACCTACGGGTTTGATAGTGCCAGTGAGTTGGTGAGTCAGAAGATTATGTAAAGTTATGATTTTGTAAAAAAATTCTGTAATGCACATAAGTTGCTGGGAACAGCGTTCTGACTTTTGGTAGCAAGGCAGAATTCTCTGGAATCTTATTGGGATTAGGAGGGGGGGGGGTTTGAAGTAATCTATGGCCGGTCCAGGTTTTACGGAGATTTCAGCATGGTCCAGTAAATTCTGCTGGTCGACCTCAAGAATGTATACAATCTCTGCCTCTATATATCTAACTATGAATTAAATCCTCTTGCCCTGTACCTTGTTAGTTCGGAAGATTTAATGCTATGTTGGTAGAGGGAGAAATCTTATACAATCTAATCCCCCGACTCTCTTGTAGGAATTCTGCTGCAGCATCAGCTATTCTGTACCATTATAGAGATTCCAACGAGTGCATTTATCAACTGCCTTACCTTCGCCTGGGAAAAAGATCAACTAGGCCTACTATTTTTCTCATTTCTTTTCTACATTCTAAATAGGCTATCTTTATTTTTGCACAAAATAAATAAGTAACTAGCTAGGTTCATGGCCGTGAGAATGTTAGCTCTGCCAAAAAGTCTATCCTGAGCTAACATTTTCTAATCGCCTCCTATATAAATTACCTCCCTCAATTCAAGATTAATGTTATTCTCCCACCTCGTTCTTGGTATACCTACTGAGCGTTTTCCCTCAGGTTTTCCTAAAGTAGTTTCCATGCTCCTCTTTCATTCCGCATTGCCACATGTCCTGATCATCGCAGTCTACGAGACTTAACTGTTCATATTATATCTGATTTCCCACAAAGACCCATAGGTTCATGGCCGCGCGGACATAAGCTCTCCATATATCCCTATCCTGAGCTAATGTTTTCCAATCATTCCCTGTATAATTTACTTCCCTCAAATCATAGTTAATGTTATTCTCCCACCTCTTTCTTGGTCTAACAACTGGTCGTTTTCCTTCTGGTTTTTCTACAAGAAGCTTCCATGCACGTCTTTCATTCCCCATTCGTACCACATGTCCTGCCATCGCAGTCTACGAGACTTAAATGTTCTTATAATATTTGGTTTCCCCTAAAGACCATGTAGTTCACTGTTAATTAGTCTTCTCCATTCACCTGTCTGTTCGTTTCTCTTTGGTACAAATTTTTCCTAAGAACTTTATTCTCAAATACTAGTAGGCCTAATTCTTTCTCCTCTTTTAAAGTAAGAGTCCATGTTTCGTATTCATATATCTGGAAGAATAACTGTTTTATATATTTTCAATTTAAAGTTCTTTTTAGAGAAGTTCGGACGACAAGAGTCACTGTACTACACCATCCATCCATAGTAATTCTGCCCGAAGGCAGGTCCTTCACTGCAATCATAGCATTTTCATGCTATGCTTGCAGCTTTACTAGGGAATTGTAGGTCTGGTAGCTTCCCGTTGCTTTCCACACCGGTGAAGGAGGATGATGATGATAATGATAAGGATGATGATGATGGCCATATGATTTCGGGGACCGTGTGGGCCTTAAAGTTTTCCTGACATTTGTCTTACTGGTGAGGAAAAACCCCGATAAAAACCTCACCCAGAAAAACTGTCCCGACCGGAGATCGAACCCGGGCCCGCTGCGTGACAAGGCACAGCGGTGGACCATCTGTAATGCACAATAGCATGCATTTCCACAATTGGATCTACGTTTAATTTTCTTGTGCATCTCATTCCTGTTTGTAATTGTTGATCTTAGGTATTTGAATTCAGCCACTTCTTCAAAAATTTCCTCATTTGTCATTAATTGTCCATTTCCATTATATAAAGAATTTCTATGTGTTACCATATATTTAGTTTTATTGATTGACGTTTACTTGTAATACCAATTTATTAGTGTTACTCAATAGTCTGTGCGAGTCGGGTAATGACACATCTATTGGTAAATAATTAAGTCACTTTAGCAAGGTTTTTAAATTCGCATTAGTTTATATACATGCTCTGTGTCTAATTTTTCTCCTATTTATTTTCCATGTTTTTGTTTTTGGAGCTCTGGGTTCGATAGTGCCAGTGAATTATGTACTTTTTGTTTTTGGCACCCGGTAATTCCAGAACACAATCCGCAATGCACAGGTCGAGAAGACCTGCTATTATGTGTGGTATAACCACAGTAAAACGAACCCTTTTGGCCAGTTACCACAAAATTAATTAGAGTAACCCGAAACAAACCCACAGTAACTCTGAAACATTATACTAAATGATAATCCAAACAACTGAGCATGCCAGGCAGACTAAACCAACAAAATCTAGGTGGCCTGTTACTAATAACTTAACAATATATATACAGGTGTTGCAAAAAACATCGACAACGGAGGTGAGGTAGTATATTGAGATATGTCAATCATTTTAAATAAGGTACCAATGTCCAGAAATGACTAGTTAATTATGTCCCAACATCAGTGTTAGTTGGAAGGATTTGAAGACCCATTACTTGACAACAACTCACAGGTACGGAACCTATGATATGTGGCTTCGCAACAAGAACACCACGTCAAATCTTAAATTACCAGCCACCAGGCAAGGTATCTTTGGGCAGACCCTTCAAACATTGGATTGGGACCGTAACAGACCCCTAGGTCTATCACATGAACGAAAGACGAAGAAGAATAGTTTTTTTTTATTGACAGTGTACTTCCTCAGGTCATTCTTCCATTCTTCCATGGTAACTATTTTTGCTTGGAAATTATGAATTGTGGCATCTGTTTCCATATTTCTGATTTTTTTTTATTATTCCGGCTTTTACAATGAATATACATTTTTCCGGTACCCATGTTCACAGTTAACTACACATTTGTTTCAACACATTTTTCCATTCTTGTCTGTTCATCCATATACCTTCGTCTATTTCCCATTCCCTCTTAGTTTCATTGATTCCCTGAATCCACGTAATAGTTGGTCTACCCTTCTTTTTCCTTCCCTGTGGTACCCAATGCATGATTACCTTAGGTAGTCTTCCTTCTTCCATCCTTCTAATGTGTCCGTACCAATTTAATTGTTTCCATATTTCTGATTTTTTTTTATTATTCCGGCTTTTACAATGAATATACATTTTTCCGGTACCCATCTTCACAGTTAACTACACATTTGTTTCAACACATTTTTCCATTCTTGTCTGTTCATCCATATATCTTCTTCTATTTCCCATTCCCTCTTAGTTTCATTGATTCCCTGAATCCACGTAATAGTTGGTCTACCCTTCTTTTTCCTTCCCTGTGGTACCCAATCCATGATTACCTTAGGTAGTCTTCCTTCTTCCATCCTTATAATGTGTCCGTACCAATTTAATTGTTTCTTCTTTATAAAATCTAATATTGAATATTGTACCTGCATTTTTTCTTTTATATATGAATTTCTGATTTTATCCTTCCTGGATATTATTGCAGCACGTCTCCAGTAGTCCATTTCAGTGGCGAGCAATTTTTTTTTTCATTTGTGCATTTACAGACCACACATCAGCTCTATAGGTAATAATGCTTCTGATGATTGTATTAAAAATAGTTTTTTTTGTTTCTTTGAAGATATGTACTGTTTTTAATTTATTATGTGCCCGAACAATCATTTTAGGTTCTTCCTCTTTTTTGTTTTTTTTCGGACTCATGTTTTGTGTATTATGGGTAATTGAATTGATACTTTTAGGTTCTTCTTCTACTATTTACTTTCTTTTCATAGCCACGATATCAGCAAATGGTTGATGTCACCATTGTACGTGATGCCAGAGGGAAGGGAATTAGAATTGTTTTCTGTACCATCTGGTTCTTCTTCTTGTAACCCCATGTTTCCCTTTACAGAGATTTAGGCGCTCTCCCCCTGCAGGGAAGAATTAGAACCATACTAATTTAGTTACACTTGTTTTAATGTAGATGTCATCTGAGTGGTCCGTGGTCAGCGTTCCGCCTCATACTGACATCTAGGAAACCAAGCTAGTACTAGGCTTAAGGATCTTTCACGAGCCTGAAAATCTTCAGACTCGGGACCCACGGCTTAAAGTCCATCCCGGAGGACTTGCTCCTTGGATTTTCCGCGACCCTCGGGACCAGAGGCAAGGAGCATAACCACTAGTCCACCGCGGCCGACTAATAATAATACTTTTAATAATACTTTATTTATTCTGGCAGAGTTAAGGCCATAAGGCCTTCTCTTCCACTCAACCAGCACAATACAAATAAATATTCGACAAATATAGATATACACTATACTAATTATAAACAGTTAAAGATACAATAAATGTAGCAATGTAAATGTCATGTACAAACAACATTTTATAGGGTAATAACAATAATGATACGATAATAATAATAATAATAATAATTATAATAATAATATAAATATGATACATTATACGGGAAACACCAATTAATATATATATATATATATCTTACACTGGATAATAATGAAGTCGAGTTTAGAGCAAATATAAATTTAGATTTCTTTTTAAAAGATGCCAATGTCCGGCAGCCCCTTATTTCTTGTGGTAGGGAATTCCAGTTGCGAGAAGTGGAGATGGTATATGACATGGAGTGATGTGATGTCCTGTGTTGCGGTATATTAAGTAAGAGACTATGTTGTGATCTTGTGTTAAAGTTATGGTTTGAGGATAGATACTGGAAACGGGATGATAAATAATTGGGAATCGAGGTATGTAGGATCTTAAATAGGAGAATTAGACAGTGCGATTTTCTTCTCTCTTTTAGATGTAGCCATGACAATTCGTGGAATAATGGAGAAATGTGATCGTATTTTCGAACATTAAATATGAATCTGATACACATATTATGGGCACGCTAATTATACAAATCAATTTTATTGTGGAGAGTATTTTATTATCTTCTTCTTCCTTCCAAGTATTAGGCCAAGGCCTGTTACGATCCTATAGAAAATTTTCCCTCCAGCGTTTCATAGGACGGCCCAGTGATCTTCGTCCTCTTGGTATATAATTATAAACAGCTTTGGGGATTTTTATTATATGGTGTGGAAACATGGACGTTGAAGCAAAAACACAGAAATAAAGTAGTCACAGAAATTGACTTTTTTAAGAAGATCGGAAAAAATATCAAAATTAGACAAAATAAAAAATAACACAATAAGATAAATTATGAATGTAGAAAAGGATATTGTACAAGAGATTGAAGAAATCCAACTAAGAAGGGACACAGAAACAGACAAAATAAGTATTGAAACGGATACTTCCTGCGAAATGGAAACGTGGTAGACCAAAGCCAACGTGGATAAAGGGAATTCAAGACAACATGAAGAAGAGAAATATGACAGAAGCAGACACGCAAGACCGGGGAGTGTGAAAAAAAAAACATTGTATACTTTGGTTGTAGATACCAAACAGTCCTCAGAAACAATCATGAAATGGAATAAACTAGCCTTGCCACGTTGTCATGTTCTTTCGCTTTGTAAAATGCAGGAAAAGTTTTTAATTGGAAGTGGTACAAATAAACGTGTCACATGACAGGGTTTCCACTGACTTTTGTGTAATATTTTCATTTTGGGGGCTGAGCAACCGTGAAGTTGATGGATGTGGTATTTAATTAGACGCCACATTTCTTATTGTTGAACATCGTGCTGCTTTTCTGCGTGACAAATCATCCCCAATCTTAGTCTACTCCATTTTTATTTATTTTTTGATATCATAGTGTCATTTCATAATAGAATCTATGCAGTTTGGAAAATAACAGTTAAGCCTCGTAGACTGTGATGGGCAGGACATGTGGCACGAATGGGGAATGAAAGAGGGGCTTGGAAACTTGTAGGAAAACCTGAGGGAAAACGTGCAGCTGGTAGACTAAGAATAAGATGGGAGAATAGTAATAACCATGATTTGAGGTGAGTACGTTATACAGGGTATGATTAGAAAACATTAGTACGGTAAAGCAGAATTTTAATATCATCCATCCATCCATCCATAGTAATTCTGCCCGAAGGCAGGTCCTTCACTGCAATATCATAGCATTTTCATGCTATGCTTGCAGCTTTACTAGGGAATTGTAGGTGTGGTAGCTTCCCGTTGCTTTCCACACCGGTGAACGATGATAATGATAATGAGAAGGATGATGATGATGATGGCCATATGATTTCGGGGACCGTTTGGGCCTTAAAGTTTTCCTGACATTTGTCTTACAGGTGAGGAAAAACCCCGATAAAAATCTCACCAAGAAAAACTGTCCCGATCGGGGATCGAACCCGGGTCCGCTGCGTGACAAGGCAACACGCTACCTCGAGACCACAGCGGTGGACTTTAATATCATAATGAATATAAAAGTTAAAGTTAATAGTTTTGTATTTTAAATTTTCTTAATATTTAAATATAACTTAAATAAATAAAAACATCTAAATAATTCATTGTTATTGTTGAATAAAAATGTCTCATTAACAATTAAAGAAATTGTACTACATAACAGTTTTTGTAAATAATGCTTTAAAAATTGTTTTAAGTCATTGTTGTCAAATTATAAATCCTTCTATTATAACTGTAATAAGAACACCTGCATAACTTCATATTCTTAAGTGAAAGTAAACTAAACTCTGATTGGATGTAAAAAGAATTAACTTTCTTATTTAACAAATCAATTTAAACCTTATATTTAAAGAACTATTAACCAATAGAATTTAAAATTACTATCATGTGATGTAATAATGTTCTTTAAAATTATATAAGAATTACACTAGTCATTCTGCATACAACTTTCAACAAAGATAGAAGCAACAAGAGATCTCCTGATAAAATGTGACATTTAATATAAAAAAAATATTTGATTTAAGAAGGGAAAATAATTTATTTTTAATTGACGGTGAAGAATAATACCACCTACATTTTATTAATCTGCTGGGAAGTTAAGAAGTGAATAAATTTGAAATTATTTCTACAAGAAACATTTTTAGTAATTTTGAAGTGTTTTCCTATCCAGAGTACCAACTTCCGACCCTAAGAAGAGAATCCGGCTCTACCGAAAATTAAACCCAAACTGAACCAGTAATTATTTTTTTTGGGACACAAATCCTTCTTGAAAATGTTGCTACAACATCGGGCATGAAGAGAATTTACTTCTTCAACGGAGAACTTATATACACGCGGCCATGAACCTACGGGTTCGATAGTGCCAGTGAGTTAGTTAGGTATTTGAATTCAGTCATTTCTTCAAAATTTTAAAATGTGTTATTAACTGTTAATTTCCATTCGGATACGATCATTGATAGAAATAAGACACTTAAAAAATATAACAATGGCGGTTGCAACACTACTATGTGGATCAGAACGCAGAGTCTTAACCAAAACCCCGGAACCAGGAAATGAGGTTTTTGAGAGGTGAACTGGCTATACAGTAGTAGATCGGAAACGAAATGAAGATATACGAACAACTAAGTGTATTCGCCGTAGCCGAGTGGTTAAGGGAAGAAGCCGTGGCGCAGAGCTACGGGACTTGCGCTGGTTCGAGTCTCCATTGGGGAAGAAATTTTCTCATGGAATTTCGGTCAGTATGGGACCGGTACCCACCCAGCATCGTGAGGCATTTGGGTAGCTACAATAAGTAGCAACATGAGGTTGAGAAGACCAGCTATAACGGCTGGGGGACCACATGCCATCCCTACACTGGTTGGAGCTTGCGAGCTCCGTGTTGCTCCACAACGGCGTCAGGATATGTCCCTGGGAGGTACACCAGGGCAGGATCAGCGCAGCACGAGAGCGCTGACTCCAGGCTCAGCCTACGGGCTCGTGGACCAACTGTGGGGTCGCCAGGAGATGAGCACCTGGGTATATTAAAGTCTCACACTTACGGGGCTTGGTGGGTCACGCCTAGACGGTCTCACAACGGCTGCAGGATGCGTCCCTGGAGGTAGAACAGGAGGATGGTCGGTGGATCTGCGATGTTCCCAAGCAAAGCAGTCGTCCCGGCCTGGCTCATGGAGCCCGTGGACCAACTGTGGCGTCGTCCGAGTTGAACGTCCTGACGATCTAGGAAGCTTAGCGATTTCACCCGAAGTTGTGACTCCAACATCCTCTCCCGGGGTGTTGGTTTTATGCCCGTGAACTTGAATGTGAATCGCGAAGTAGATAAGGGAGGACAAGAGTTGATATGATATTAAAAGATTCCGGGCTATATGTGCGTGGTCTATAACTGGCGTTTGTTCCAGACGTTTCTCCCTCAACTGCGGAGGGCATCTACAGTGGCGAGCGCTTCCAGCTGTTGTTTCCCCAAAATTTCCCTCATTTGTCATTAGCTGTCCATTTCCATTATATACTGAATTTCTACGTGTGACCATATATTTAGTTTTACTGATATTTACTTCCAATCCTAAGTTCTTAGTGTTACTCAATAGTGTGTGTATGTTGGCGTATAGATTATCAATGATAGCATTATTTTCTTTGTCAATTTATTTATTTATTTATTTATTTATTATTCAATGTTATATCTGACTATCTTTTTGACTAGCATTAAACTTTAGTTGTCTGATTTTATATACTTACGCCTGTTGATTTAGTAGCTAGTCTATGTCAGATATGAAGGTAAAATTCCAAAGCTTACTGAAGCGTATGTGAGTTCCTCTTTCCTTAAAGCTTCCACGATTATAGCTTGTAGCTCACTGCACATTACATGTTTGACAATTCATTAAGGAAAGTTGAATTAATCTTTGTCTTTTATAGGCCCAGGCAAAAATATCTTAATTTGATCAGTCTATGTTTTCTATTCAAAATATTTATCAACAACAATGGTACGATCCAGCACCAACACGCGGAGCAAATTCTGCTGGCAGATTGCGTGGTTAAGGGTTCAACTCCCGGTGCAATTAATGGTAGCAGTCGGCGTGGTTGTGTTAACCCCGGTGCAAAATGGTAGCATAGAGCGTGGTTACGCCTGTGTTCAAAATGGTTTGCAGTCAGCGTGGTTGGCGGCACACTACAACGCACGTTTGTGAAGTCTTTTACAGAATCTAGGAAATTAAAAATATATTATACAGGGAATGATTGGAAAGCATTTAGCTCAGGATAGGGATGTATGGAGAGCTTGTGTCCGTGCGGCCATGAACCTACGGGTTCGATAGTGCCAGTGAGTAAGTAAGTAAGTAAGTAAGTAAGGAAATTAAAAATCTCGCTATCGCTCGGTTTTTTAAATATTTTCCTCTCTTCTGTAAAAACTATTTCCCAACTTCGCATCGTAATATACTATAAACTCACTTTTAATAAATGAAATTAAACCGCTAGAACATCAAGAATATTAGTGATATCTATTAGATCATGCTCCCATATTTCAATCTCCCAGATGAATAAGTAATCTCTCAGCGTTCTGCGTCCCTAATGCACAAATCTAATTTAGCGGCGTTTCGTGATCTTTTGTTCATAATGGCGTCTTCCCTCATTTCCTGCGTCTTGCCTGTACAGCAACAGAAAATCAGTTCCAGAGAGAAACAAAGTTTGGCGAAAGATGAGACGTTGGTAAATTAAGGTGCTCCCATTAAAAGCTTAACAACTAACCTCATTTCAACGCAAAATAAAGCTACGACGTATTCTCTTCTTTTATAATAGTAGCGGTAATTTAATTCTATCTTTAAAGAGAATATATCATAACACTGAGCCACAAAAAATAAACCTTTTTTTTTGTCTCAGAAAGAAAAATATGTGATTCTGATAGTATTTTTTCTCCTGAATTCAAATATGATATCGGTTTTTCTCCATCACGCAAGGTTTCCGAGATATTCTACCCTTTTAGCCAGGAACCAAGCATTTCAGACTGGTTTTTGGATAATTTTAAATCTCGTATGAGATCGTTAAGATCTTCTTGAGTCAATAAATGAGGCTCAGATGAACAGTTTTGTTCAAAAGTTGTATCACAAAAATCTGTTTTTTCTTCTTGCTTACTTCCATCAGAATCTAAGCTCTCTTCATGTAATGTCACACGTTCTGGAGGTTTTGGTATGGGCAATTCTTCGCAGCGTGGAACTGGTCCCATTGCAGATTGCAAGCTTCCATACTGGAATAGTCTCGATCAGAAGTCGAGAAATTTTCGTCCCCGACCTATACAAACAACTGTTAAGAGTTGGAGGTGAGTGACAGCGATAATGTGACTGTTATTGGAAGAAACTGTGGCAAGTGCGCTCGTCAGAAACTATAAAATAATTGTATAATAGATACATTTTAAAACTAGTTTAATTATTACAGAAATTTGTGAGTAGAATGCCATGCAATTTTAAATAAAGTTATTCTGGAGTTTATCGACATCATATTGTCGTTTTATTACGAGAAAAAGACGTGAAAACTGACCCCACGCCAAATTAGGGCCAATATATATGTATACTTACTTACTTACTTACTCACTGGCACTATCGAACCCGTAGGTTCATGGCCGCGCGGACATAAGCTCTCCATACATCCCTATCCTGAGCTAATGCTTTCCAATCATTTCCTGTATAATCTACTTCCCTCAAATCATAGTTAATGTTGTTCTCCCACCTCATTCTTGGTCTACCAACTGGGCGTTTTCCTTCTGGCTTTCCTACAAGAAGTTTCCATGCAAGTCTTTCATTCCCCATACGCGCAACATGTCCTGCCCATCGCAGTCTACGGGACTTAACTGTTCTTATTATATCTGGCTTCCTATAAAGACCATGTAGTTCATTGTTATGTAGTCTTCTCCATTCACCTGTCTGTTCATCTCTCTTTGGTCCAAAAATTTTCCTAAGAACTTTATTCTCAAATACCTGTAATCTCCTTTCCTCCCTTAAAGTAAGAGTCCATGTTTCGCACCCATATAATATAACTGGTAGAATAATAGTTTTATATATTTTCAGCTTAACGTTTTTTGAAAGGAGTTGGGACATCAAAAGTCTCTGCAATGCATAATAGCATGCATTTCCAGAATTGAGCATATGTTTAATTTCTTTGTGCATCTCATTCCTATTTGTGATTATTGTTCCTAGGTATTTGAATTCAGCCAATTTCCTCAAAATTTCCCTCATTTGTCATTAGCTGTCCATTTCCATTATATAATGTATTTCTACATGTGACCATATATTTAGTTTTACTGATATTTACTTCCAGTCCTAATTTCTTAGTGTTACTCAATAGTGTGTGCGTGTTGGCCTTTAGTATCGCCTCGTTATCGGCCAGTAGTACTACATTCATCAGCATAAACTAACAGCTTATTAATACCATTCAGTTGTAAGCCTTCCTCATTCTCTAAAGATTTAATGGCATGCTCTAGTACAAAATTAAATAGTAGAGGAGATAGTGCATCTCCTTGCTTCAACCCATTTTGGATTTCAAAATTGTCTGAAAACTGTTTGCCTACACGCACCCTACTCGTTGAGCCATTTAGACACATTCGTATAAGTCTAACTAACTTTTTAGGAATTCCGAACTCCAGCAGGATACTATATAACTTCTCCCTCTTAATTGAATCATATGCTTTTTTGAAGTCTACATATAGTTGATGTACAGTACCATTATATTCCCATTTCTTTTCTAAAATCTGTCTTATACTAAAAATCTGATCTGTTGTAGACCTGTTTCTTCTAAATGCACATTGATGATCTCCTAGAATGTCATCAATATAGGGAGCAAGTCTGCTTACTAATATATTTGTTAGAATTTTGTACGAAGTTGAAAGTAATGAGATGCCCCTATAGTTGTTGCAATCAGTTTTATCTCCTTTCTTATAAATTGGTACGATAATTGATTCCTTCCATTCATCTGGAAGAGCTTCTTTTTCCCAAATCATACTAAGCAACCAGCGTATCTTGTCCATCAATTTTTCTCCCCCTGATTTTATCAGTTCTGCTGGGATCTCATCTGAACCTGATGCTTTATACATCTTCAATTTTTCAATTGCCATTTCAACCTCTAATGCACTTGGCTCTGCGACTAGCATTTCTGCTGTCTGTAACTTATCCTCCTCAATGTCCTGTTCTGTATGTACATTTAATAGCTGATTAAAATAACTTTTCCATCTATTTAATATACTCTTGGAATCTGCAATCATATCCCCATTTTCATTGCGAATTATGTTTGTTCTAGCCTGAAACCCTTTCTTCTCTATACTAATTCCCTGATATAATTCTCTAATGTTCCTATTTTTTGCATTCATTTCAAGATCATTAATCTTCTCTCTCAAATATTCCCTCTTTTTACTCTTTAGTAACTTGGTGGTTTCCCGTCTAACACTACCCAATTGCTCTAAATTTACCTCATTTGGCTCGTGTAACCATTTCATTTTTTTGCTAGCTTTCTTTTCTTTACAATGTCGGCACATTCCTCATCAAACCATTTCTTGTTTTGCCTCTTTTTTAAACAACCAATACTTTCTGATGCTGACAATTTAATAGTATCTCTTATAGCCTCCCATTCTTTATTTATATCAGTTCTTCTTCTTCGTTTGCCACATTGTCATCTGAAGATTCCAGTACTTCAAATCTATTTGCAATTTTGATTTGGTATTCTTGCCGCATTTCATCATTTTTCAAGTTTTTTAATTCATATTTTACTGAATCATCTTTAGCGTTTGTTCCTCTCATAAGCGATAGCCGTTGTCTGATTTTCACCCTGACCAGATGATGATCTGAATTGCAGTCTGTCCCTCTAACTGATCTAACATCAATGATGCTACTGTGCCAGCGTTTATCCACTAATACATGATCTATCTGGTTCCGAGTTTCTCCATCTGGGGACGTCCAGGTGTATTTATGAATATCCTTATGCTGAAATGTTGTGCTCTTAACAATGAGATTCTTTGATGTGGCAAATGTGACTAATCTAACCCCGTTGTCGTTACTATCTTCATGAAGACTGAATTTGCCTATTGTTGGTTTGAATATATCTTCCTGCCCCACTTTTGCATTAAAATCTCCTAAGACAATTTTCATATGATATCGTGAAAGGCTATCAAATAAGCATTCTAATTCTTCATAGAACTCATCCTTGATCTTGTCATCTTTATCTTCTGTGGGGGCATGTACATTTACAATTATAAAATCATGTCGTTTACCCTTTAGAATTATGTATGATATCCTATCACTAACAAACTTAATATCTCGGATAGCGGATAGGATCCTCCTTCTGACTAAAAAACCCGTTCCAAATGCAGGTCTTTCTGCACATGAGTTATCTGTCTCCTTTGCGGCAGCAATTTTTTCTTTTTCAGGACCAAACTCGCTACATAGCAATGAATTAAGAAATGTACGGCCGAGTTCATTAACGCTAAATCTCACCTTTAGGAATGGGGATTAACCTGAAGCTAAAAATTAAAATAAAAATCGCTCTAGCGGCAAAAATTATTATTTTTCGCAACGAAACTCGTGATGTGACATCGAAATGAAACGAGAAATTTAAGTCGATTGAGTGTTTTCTAAAGTTTTACAATACCATTTTTAAGCAAAAAAGGGCACCAAAATTTTACAGAAGACAAATCAATCCCTGCCCTACCATTCTGCAAAAATTATAATTAAAAGAAACTTCCAGAAAAACTGGTGGAGCACTTCAAATCACAAATTAATGAGAAACCATGGGCAACTATCTCACTGAATAAAAACTTTATACCTGAACAACCAAGACATGAAGCAGTAGCAACATTCAGACTGTTAACAGGCCATGACTACCTGGCAGCACACCTCCATAAAATTGGAATCTTCAACTCTCCAAATTGTATCCTGTGCCAAGACAATAACACTACCATGAACAAAGATCATCTTGCTAGCTGTGAGGGTCTGAAGATGTTACCTACAAGAACTCTGGCAGGACTCTATTGGGAAGCAAGAAAGCAAATGGAACACATCCAAGCTAATGGGCATTAGACTACTACTACTACTACAGTAGGCCTACCATTTTCGTGACACAAGCTCAGTGGTTTCTTTTCTTCAGAATTTCATAAAATAAAGGAGAAAATAGCTAATACAGATGTGAAAATGATGCTGTAATTTGAAACTTTAGTAATGGAAGCAATATTTTCAATAATCGATAGCTTCATTAATATTTTATGAATGTATTTACTCTATCATATGTACGTTTGGTAACCATGGCAACACACAGTTCATTTAATTAAATTGATGCTCAGTTTTTTATTATTAGTCTCTGATAAACAACGTAGCTCTTTGTTTATCGGTGTTTGTCATTGTCATTTATTATCAGTTTTTTAATAATTAGTTGCAGCTTTATGTGGTTTTATGAAACGTAGCGTAGGCCTATAGCATTAATTAAAAGCACTCTGGAATTATAATATTTAAATTGCTTGTATTAATTACATTTAATATTTATACAGAACTAGCTAAACCCCAGCGTGCGCTGCTATCTAATATATAAAAATAAATGTTTGATTTTTTGTTGGTTTGTTTGTTTGTTCGTACTTTATGCGCGGTCATATCGTTGATCCGATTTTGATGGGGCTTTTTGCAAAATGTTCAGGAGATTCTCGGGATGAACACAGGCTATAAGAGAGTTGTGATACTCAACTCCTACGCCCGTAAAAATCGCCTTTTGTAGTGGAAAACATGAAAAAAGTAGAACTTTGGACGCTTAAATGGCTTACGCTGCCTAAACCATAACAAATACACAAAATTAATGTACACAGAATTGAATATCTCAAAATGCTCTACAAAAACGTCCGCATATGTTTATCTCTTACAGATAACTCACAAAAACAATTTTTGTCTTTCATTGATACCAAGAAGATCGAGACGAGTACGTAGATTCCTGTGCAAGCATAGCAGCACATGGCGGGATTTCATTTACGGATAACTCACAATAACGAATTTTGTATTTTAGCTTATTTATGCCAAGAAGATCGATCGAGGTAAGTAGATTCCCGGGCAACACCGGGTAATCAGCACGGGAAATCTTAAAATAATTACGATATAGATTTATAATTTTTTTTTTCATTTTACTGATTCAACTTATCATAAGAAGTACATTAATTTTTGTCTTTCAGCTAATTTATGCCAAGAAGATCGGGATGAGTAGATTCCCGGGCAACACCGGGTAATCAGCATGGGAAATCTTAAAATAATTACGATATACATTTATATTTTTTTTTTCATTTTACTGATTCAACTTATCATAAGAAGTACATTAATTTTTGTCTTTCAGCTAATTTATGCCAAGAAGATCGGGATGAGTAGATTCCCGGGCAACACCGGGTAATCAGCATGGGAAATCTTAAAATAATTACGATATACATTTATATTTTTTTTTTCATTTTACTGATTTAACTTATCATAAGAAGTACATTAATTTTTGTCTTTCAGCTAATTTATGCCAAGAAGATCGGGATGAGTAGATTCCCGGGCAACACCGGGTAAACAGCACGGGATATCTAAAAATAATTACGCTATAATATATATAAATAAATAAATAAATAAATAAATAAATAAATAAATAAATAAAGCCTGATATGTCCCTTTAGGGCAAAGGCCTCCCTGTACACGGGTTAAGCTCTATTTGAGAGTGTCACCCGGTGAGCTACTCCGTGGTGAGAAGTTGACTTGGATGTAGCACTTGGTTTGTATACACTGTCTGTTCTGTGATTAGTTAATACACAGTTGTCTCTCCATCGTTCTCCAGCTTTTCCTGCATCTGGCGACTCTGGACCATTGCGCCCCTGCTCGTTCTTTGAAGATGTCAGCCCATCGTCGTCTTGGTCTTCCGCGCTGTCTCTTGCCTGTGTACGGGTCCCACATGGTTGTTTTTATTTGCCACCCTGTCGTCCTGTATTCTTGCGACGTGCCTCCCCACTTCCATTTTTTCCTGATGGCTTGTTGTGCGGGATCAGTTGTTGAGGATATCGCTTGAAGTGTTGTATTCGAGATTCTATCCTTCAGAGTTATACCTAAGATTTTCCTCTCCATTTTCCTTTGGCATACTTGGAGTGTGTACTTCAGTTTGGCAGTAAGATTCCAAGTTTGGCAACCATATAACAGTGTTGGAAGAACACAGGTTTGTAGTGTTTCCATTTTGAGTTTCCGGTTGAGTGACTTGTCCAGAGATATATATATATATATATATATATACTTATTCAACTAAACATAAAACAGATTAATTTTCGTATTTCAGCTCATTTATGTCAAGATGATCGGGATAAGTAGATTCCCGGGCAACACCGGGTTACCAACATGGGGTATCTAAAAAATATAAATGTATTATTTTTTTTCCTCATACTCATTCAACTAAACATAAAAACACATTAATTTTCATTTATTTAGGCGTAGCAGCGCAGCGCCTAAATACATTAAATATGACTTTTGCACGATTGTGCGTTTTGTCGTACTTACAGCAATAGCGACCATAATCGAAAGTTCAACTTCCTACATTTCGGGGTTGCCAACCTAAATAACTATCCTGTAATAAAATAACTGTACTGTAATATTACATATTACAAACACGGTGTGGGAAGTAAAACCACTGCCCTCTATGTTTATCACATACAATGTATATACAAAAATTATCCAAAAGGTAGTGTTAATATACATTATACGAAAACACATCACTGCATTTTAAATGAACTCAAATTTATTTGAACAAATATAAAACAATAAATACGTACTTGCCGCCATTTTATCACTAATTGGTCTCACGGCCTCCTGTTATTTTATCACTAATTGGTATCACGGCCTCCCGTTGTTTGAAACTAATAAACATTGCCCACACTGTTAACGTTATTCAATTGTTTATAATGAACGCATATATTTTCAACAAATGTTTTACTATTTTACCATTATTTATTATTTTGAAAACACCATCGCGCAAAAAATAATGTACAACGCACGTTTGTGAAGTGTTTTACAGAATCTCGGAAATTAAAACCTCGCTATCGCTCGGTCTTTAAACATTTTTCTCGATACTGTAAAAATCACTTCCCAACCTCGCATTGCAATATCCGATTGAGGGTCTTTCCACTTTTCAGCGGTTGCCCTTTTACCAGCCGGCTGCTGGCCCTTCACATCCACATGTGTCAATCACAGAGGTAGATGATCAACAGCAAGTGTAGGGGTGACATGTGATTAGCATGTCGAGTCCCCCAGCCGTTATAGCTGATTCCTCAACCTGGAGCAGCTACTTATTGTAGCTACCCAATTGCCTCACGATGCTGGGTGGGCACCGGTCCCATACTGGCCGAAATACCATGAGAAAATTTCTTCCCCCATGGAGACTCGAACCAGCGCAAGTCCCGTAGCTCTGCGCCAAGGCTGCATTGCAATATACTATTTTAAATTTTCATTTGAGATGAATTCCTACACCAATTGTTTTAGAGTATAATAGATAGTGCCGTACCTGAAAACCTGTAAGTTATACATTGCGACGGACCAAACATGGCGGATGCTAGAGTGAATTTTCATCATTATAACTAGTCTTTCAGTTATTATGCCTAAAGGCTGTGATCCTCATCAAAACAAAACCATGTGACCTGCTCCCTTTTCATTGGTTATGAACACGGAAGTACGATATAGAAGCAGTACGCGAAAAAGAAGTTCCTTCATTAAATTAAAAATACGTCCTCTGAATATACTTGTTATGTTTCGTGAATGAAAATAATAATATTGAAAACATAGAAAATATTCTAAAATACGCATGATAAAAATTGCAACTTAAGACAGTTCATGACATGGATGATGCATTTGAGTCAAGTTTCAGTCGATTCTGATGCAACAAAATGGCTGAAAGTGTTGAGTTTTCTGTCCATGTGTCGCCATCTATATTTTTAAAACACAAGTTGGCAAACCTTTGACTAGTGGTCAAAAATAGTTATTTTAAATATATATCACAAGTTCAGTGAGAAATCACACCAGCTGTCTAGTATTCTACCCCATTCAACGATCACATGTCTTAAATACTTCACACGTGCTCCCTGTCAATGTGGCAGTAATTGTGGCGCGAATGGAGGATGAATAGAATTGGCGTTTGTTTATGTCAGAACAATCTAAGAGCGGATAAGGTATAGTGGCCTGTTACGGTTTCCCGCTATCTCTTGAATGGTCTTCCCATGGATCGTCTTCCTCGGGGAATGTAGCTGAGCATTAGTTTGGGTTTTCTGGGGCAAAGTTTTTCCTTCACACGTATAAATATATACTAGTGGTCGCCCAACGGTCGAAATTCGACCACAATTCATTAAATGTTTAAGTTTGTCACAAATACGTCATTATGCATTAATTTTCGATTAATTTTAAAAATACGAACCATAGGAAATACGTGATATAGCTTGGAAAAGCCATATTTAAAAAAAAAACAATAACGTGTCTTTTGACATTTGCTTGGGTTTTTTTTATTGCTATACTGACCAGCTTCCGCCAAGGCTACACAGTTAATTTGCCTATATTTTTTTCAAATTATATACAATTTAAATAAAAATAAAGTGAACGTGATCCATGTAGGATAACTGGTAAGATTTGCCGAAAATTACCGCACAGAAGTATCATTTTCCCTCCAAATGGTTTATATTTAACATTTTCATCGGAAAAATCTCACATTCTATCTTTGATATATATATATATATATATATATATATATGGCCCTAATCTATGAGTGACCTCGACAGTTACCCAAATTTTCTTCTTCCCTCATGTATATTAGCGTAAAATGATGCTGCGAGCCAGAACATTTTATTAACAACATATAATCATCATCATAATCATCATCATCAAAAATCACGGATTAAGCCCATGTGGCTTGTTCCGGTCTCATAGATTCTCATTCAAAAGTTGGGTCCATCTCTTCTTCGGTCTACCAACATTCCTGCGTCCTTTTGGTTTGTATTTAAGTATAATTTTGGGAATGCGATCATATTCCATTCTTTGAACATGTTCTTTCCTTTTTTTCTAGATTCTTTTATTCTATCTAAGAGTTTAAAGATATTTAGCTCATTTCTAATATCTTCACTTCTTCTCTTATCTAGAAGTTTGCAACCAGCCACACTTATCAGAAATCTCATTTCAGCTGCTTCTATGATCTTCTCTTCTCGTTTAGTTAAAACCCAAAATTCACTACCATACAATAGTAAGGGGACTGCCACTACTTTATAAAATTTTAGTTTTGTTTCTTTTCTTGCGCTTTTAAATATACTTTTGATTATTCCACATATATAATGAAATTTATTAAGTTTGTTAAATAGATCTTCATTTTTAAAATAGGAGATTTCATAACCCAGGTATTTAAAATGGTTCACTTGTTCAATGGGTTTCCCCTCCAGAATTGTTTTAGCTCTTACCATATCTGATCCCTTAAAAGCTAGGATTTTCGTTTTACTTATTGATATTTTGAAATTATATTTCTGTATAATATTATTTAACTGAAAGAGCGATTTCTGTAGACCATCTTCTGAACTAGATATTAGAACTTGGTCGTCTGCAAAAAGTAAGGTATCTAACATCTTATTTCTTATTTTGAAATGTGAGTCCAAATTTATCTGCATCAGATAATTAACCCCTATATTGGCGAAACAATACATCCAAATTGGTGCACCCTGAGCAACGCTATGCGGCAAAATGGTCTACAAATCTGATAAAAGATCTGATTCAAACTGTTATGTGCTGGCCCACAACAGCTGCAGAAGGCGTCCCTGGGGGCACACCAGGGCTCGGCTCGGACCAGTCCAGCGGGGAGCTACTGTACTGGTTCCTGGCTCGGCCTACGGGCCCGTCGACAAACTGTGGGGTCGCCAGGAGATGAGCACCTGGATGTACTAAAAGTCTCACACTGTTGGGCTTGTAGCCCTAGCCGGTCTCACAACGGCTGCAGGACACGTCCCTGGAGGCAGAACAGGGGAATGGTCGGTGGATCTGCGACAGCAGTCCTCCCGGCTAGGCTCATGGAGCCCGTGGACCAACTGTGGGGTCGTCAGGATTGAGTGACCTGATGTACTATGTAGCTCAGCAATTCCCAGAACTGCGAACTCCAACACTCTCTCCCTGGGGTGTTGGTTTAAGGACCGTGAACTTGAACGTGGACGCGAACATAGGATAGGGAGGACTAGAACTAGGACTTGGGAGTATGGTCATGACGACCGAGGTATCCCAAGGGGTGGACGGCTGGGCCTAGATGATGTAGATGTTATGCTACCAACTGCTTCAAATCAGAGACGTCATACCATTCCTCTAAACTCTACATTAAGAAGCAGATGAAGGAACAATATCTCATGAAGTTAGAAACAAACAACGCAACAAAGCCCTGGAAGACCTCCATATATAACATACCTGACCGGCCAAGACAAGAAGCTGTTGCGAAGTTCCGCCTCCAAACTGGACACGATATTCTTGTCAAACATCTGTCTCGCTTTGGAATACTTCAAGCGCCCACCTGCGATCTCTGTAATTTGGATGAAGATATGGACAGGGGACACTTAATGCACTGCCCGGCTCTTCGCAGTACAACTGAGACCGGAAAATATTGAATCGGATGAACAAATGACGTTCTGTCAATATTTGAATGCCATTAGATAAAAAAAAAAAATTCTCGGGCCAATTATTTAAATGTTTCGGACCTCAATGAAAACAAAATCATAGAAATGTGTGTTCTTGTAAAATACTGTGTAATTTGACACAAATTTAAGTAGTTTCTAAGCATTTGTTTTTATATTGTTCTATAAACAATATTAAATAAATTAAATTAACGTATCTTGTTGAATACATTTCCAATTTAAGGGTTAAAAGAACGTTTTAATACTGAGATCTTCACAAAAATTCAGACGCAGGTTATGTGGTTGTCACAGGGTTAAACTAGGTAATGCAAGATGATGACAGACCTCCCCTTCCTAAAGCAATTTCAATTGTTGTTGGACATTCATGTGACGTCATACCTCATTAACAGGATGACGTTATTATCCTGCACATTTTCCGCTTGGTTACTAATATCCGATGTCTACAACATAATGCGATTCCCCATTAATTAACCCACAGCTAGTATAGCTCGTCAGGGGAAAATCTATACCGTAATTAATTAAAATTATATCTCTTTTATATCAGATCAACTGCAGCCAAAATAAATATCTGTTTTGTACATTGGTATTTGTATTTATTTCATATAATTATATTCAACGACAATAAAATAAAAACAAAATTGAAATAAAAATTACAATATTAATTATCTGTTTTCATATAATTAAGTTATAAATTCACAAAGTAATAATTTCATTAAAAAGTGAATTAATAAAATAAATGGCAATTATTATATATTGGAATTGGAGCAATTGAAGCTAAAACCACAATCCAAGTACTAATAACTTAATAACGAACTAACTAACTAACTAATTGGTATTATCGAATCCACAGGTTCTTGAATGCGCGGACATAAGCTCTCCATACATCACTATCCTGAGCTAATGTTTTCCAATCATCCCCTGTATGATATACTTCCCTCAAATCATGCGCAGAACAGTGGGTCACCACCAGATGGGATAGGAGAAGGAACACCGATATCTTAAAAGAATTGAAGACTACGCCAATTTTGGAATATATTAAACAGTACCAACTAAATTGGAAACACCATCTAGAAAGAATGAGTTCAAATCGGATCCCCAAAGCTGTTTATAATTAGGATATACCAAGAGGAAGAAGATCTCTGGGCCGTCCTATGAAACGCTGGAGGGAAATTTATCTATATGATCGTAACAGGCCTTGGCCTAATACTTGGTTGGAAGAAGACGAAGAAGAAGAATCATGGTAAATGTTATTCTCCCACCTAATTATTGGTCTAGAAGTCCACCGCTGTGGTCTCGAGGTAGAGTGCTGCCTTGTCACACAGCGGGCTCGGGTTCGATCCCCGGTCGGGACAAGATTCCTGGGTGAGGTATTTTCGGTTTTTTTCATCACCTGTAAGATAAATGTCAGCAAACTTTAAGGCTCAAACGGTCCCCTAACACCATTTGGCCATTATAATCAATATCATATTCATCTAATTAGCTTAAGTTTAGTTTAAGGCCTCTCCTGGCTCATCATTACCGTCATCATCAACTCTCATATCATCGGGGCAGCGTAACCGCGCATTCCAGGAGTCCCACACTCAGAAGTGGGTTACAAGTACGCCATGCCAGGGGAGAACCCCATAAATGTCGAAATGACAACCTGGGGCATTTGAAAATATATATATATATATAAGTCGGCCGCGGTTGACTAGTGGTTATGCTCCTTGCCTCTGGTCCCAAGGGTCGCGGGTTCAAACCCGGCCGGGGTCGATGGATTTTTTAGGACGGAAAATCCAAGGAGCAAGTCTTCCGGGAGGGACTTTAAGCCGTGGGTCCCGAGTCTGAAGATTTTCAGGCTCGAAAAAAATCCTTAAGCCTGAATGAAAAGGCCTCTAAGCAAAATTTACCGAATTTTCCCGTCCTAGTACTACCTTGGTTTCCTAGATGTCAGTATGAGGCGGAACGCTGACCACGTACCATTCAAAATGACATCTATACGAAAACAAGTGTAACTAAATTAGTATGGTTCAAATTCTTCCCTGTAGGGGGAGAGCACCTAAATCTCTGTAAAGGGAAGACATAGGCTTACAAATATATATATATATATATATATATATATATTGGTCTAGAACTGGGCGCTTCTCCTCTGGTTTTCCTACAAGAAGCTTCCATGATCCTATTTCATTCCCCATTCGTGCCACATATCATTTCCATCACAGTCTACGAGACTTAACTGTTCTTATTATATATGGTTTCCTATGACTTATTAACTTCTTCTTTTTCTTCACTTCACAGGCTAGGCAAATTACCTGTTCCGCCTCAAAGTTGTCCTGTCGATCTTTTCACTGGCTTTCCTACACGACTTATTAACAATGATTAAATTAAAAAAAAAGTATATAACATTTTATAACGCATCATATATCTTATTATTATAATTATTACTGTTATAGTTATTATTATTATTATTATTATTATTATTATTATTATTATTATTATTATTATTATATCTCTGGGCCCCCTTATGAAACGCTGGAGGGAAAATTTTCTATAGGATCGTAAAAGGCCTTGGCCTAATACTTGGAAGGAAGATTATCATCAACATCATCATCGTCCTTTCAAGTATTAGGCCCGTTACGGTCTCCCGCCATCTCCGAAAAGGTCGACGCACAGATCTTCTGCCTCGAGGAATGTAGTGAAGAAGTTGTTTTGGTATTCTGTGACGATCCATGTGCTGAATATGGGCTAGCCAATTGTTTCTATATTCTTGGAGGTATTCAGATATAGGTACGATGTTTAACTCTCTGGCTATTGTTGAATTTCTTTGGTGGTCTAGAAGGCTAGAAGATTATTATTATTATTGTTATTATCATTATTATTATTATTATTATTATTATTATTATTATTATTATTATTATTATTATTATTATTATTATTTTATAGTGTACTAGCTAATACCCGGCGTGCGTTGCTACGTCTAAATAAATTAAATATTAAATGTTAATTAAATTGTATGGTAAATGCTGAGATAGATCAAATATGGCGGTTGTTGTCGTTTTTAATTTCGAATTTCAAGTAAACCTCCACTTCTAAATTGTCGGATTTTGCTCATTTTTGGATAATACCTACCTCGGTTTATGTTACTGAGTTTCGTTATAAAACATTAAAAATTATGATCGCTAGAGTTATTTTTAAATTTTCACTTCAGGTGAACTCCTGCATCTAATGGTTTTAGATGGTCCAATTGCGAATCTAAATCATCCAGGGACCCATTCAGATACACACAAAACAGTTCATCAAAATCGCCCAGTCGTTTAGGAGTTCAGTGACTGTACAAAAAAATTATAATTATAAACGCATATATATAAAGATAGTATTTTATACAATCTTCATTTCTTGATATATAGTGCCATTTTTTAGTACATCCCCTCAATGAAACATATAGTTGGTAATTAAAGTATTACTTGGATGGGGAAGGCCGGTTAAATTTTGTTCAGAGGCACTAATTTATCGAATAATAGTAGAATACTATTATTCGAAATCTTTTACAGTTTCTCTTGCTAGAACATGGAATTCACTTCCACCCTATGTCAGAGACTGCCAAACTTTACCATGTTTCAGAAATAAATTGAAAATAAAATCACTAACAGAAACAACTCACTAATATTACTTTTTAAGAATTAATAATGTGTTTTTGCATTAATTAATAAAATAGACTTAGGATTTGTTAATATATTTACCTAATGCCTTGTATAAAAAGCATAGATTAATTCATTGTAGTTTATTACTTTCTTTGTATTTTTTTTCTTTTCTTTTTATGTATAGTAAATTCGAGCTGTTATTCCTTTTTTTTTATTCATTGTATCATTAATTTAATTTTAATTGTATTTAGTTTCATTGTATTATTGCACATTATTTTCATTATTATTCAATATGACAGATAATTAATTGTTCAATGACTATTATTGTAACTTTTTTTTGTATTCATATGTTTAACATATGTTTGTCCTGTTTAATATGACTATTATTGTAATTTTTTTGTATTCATATGTAACATATGCTTGTTCTGGTGAGTGGAAGAGAAGGCCACATGGCCTTAACTCCACCAGGCTAAATAAATCTATTCTATTCTATTCTACTAATTTAGACTTGAAGTTATTTTACGAGCCCAAAAATTTTCATACTCGGTCCCTCGGCTTAAAGCCTCTCCTGGAGGGCTTGTCTCTTTGATTCTTCCAACCTAAAAATCGGGTTTGAATACGCGATCTTTGGTCAAGCGGCAAGGAACATAACTACTAGGCAACCGAGCCCGACTATCATTATTATTATTATTATTATTATTATTATTATTATTATTATTATTATGTTACAACAGTGAAGTATTGGGTTATAAATGGAAAATACAATACGAAGCTTTGGCAGTTAAAATGTACTATTTGAGAGGAGAAGTATTAAAATCAATAAATCTAAATATAAGTTCTCACATAAAAATACAGTAGATAATGGAAATGGAAGCTAATGAGGGAAATTTTGAAGAAGTGGTTGAATTAAAATACCTAGAAACAATAATTACAAATAGGAATAAGATGCACAAAAAAATTAAACATAGGCTCAATTCTGGAAATGCGTGCTATTATGCATTACAGAGACTCTTGTCCCAACTCCTTTAAAAAAAACTATAGACTGAAAAGACTTGCATGGAAGCTTCTTGTAGGAAAGCCAGAGGGAAAACGCCCAGTTGGTAGACCAAGAATGAGGTGGGATAATAACATTAACTATGATTTGAGGGAAGTAAATTATACAGGGAATGATTGGAAAGCATTAGCTCAGGATAAGGATGTATGGAGAGCTTAGGTCCGCGCGGCCATGAACCTACGGGTTCGATAGTGCCAGTGAGTAAGTAAGTAAGTAAGTATAGACTGAGAATATATAAAGCTATTATTCTACCAGTTATATTATATGGATGCGAAACATGGACTAATACTTTAAGGGAGGAAAGGAGATTACAAGTATTTGAGAATACGGTTCTTAGGAACAAACAGAAAAGAACAGACAGGTGAATGGAGAAGACTGCACAATAGTGAACTTCACAGGAAGCCAGATATAATAAGAACAGTTAAGTCTCGTAGACTGCGATGGTCAGGGCATATGACACGAATGGCGAATGGAAGAGGTACATGGAAGCTTTTTGTAGGAAAATCAGAGGGAAAACGCGCAATTGTACACCAACAATGAGGTGGGAGAATAACAGTAACCATGATTTGAGGGAAGTAGATTATACAGAGTATGATAGGAAAACTTTAGCTCAGAAAAGGGTTGTATGGAGAGCTTATGTCCGCACGACCATGAACCTATGGGTCGATAGTGCCAGTGAGTTAGTTAGTGGTATCAAAATTGGAAATAATCTTACAGATATTGAACAATGACCTCTGGAGCAGATAATTTATCCAGTTTTGTTTCTCTTTGAACTCGTATCTCTGTACAGTGTATTGTTATGTAATCGTAGAAAAGGTGGAACATCGCTTCGCTTTGTTCTCCTGTAACGGAAGTCAGCAGAAGTCAATGCTGCTGGCAACAGTTTCTGCTTCGTTACCTTTCAAGTAAAATAGCGATGGCGAGAGAAGCAAACAAATGAACTTAACTGAAAGTGATAGCTTCCTACAGAAGGCGCTGAAGTTGTTATAGCAGAAAATAGAACTTGCAGTTTGTCCCCGTCTTGTTAGGTGTTTGACTTTATGCCTTAACAGAGAACTGGATGAAGTTATGTAAAGTTCGTTTCCTCGTTTCTCTCTCTCTTTTATCTTCATTATATTTTAACTTCTCAATTTTTAAACACTATTAAAACTTAAATGCCATCAGGGCCTTTCTGAGACCCGACCTGTCGGGAAGGGATTTTAAACTCTGTATCACAATATTGATTGATGAGAAGAATAGAGTCGATGGAATGCATTACATATCGTGAGAGACAGTGCTAATATATATATATATATATATATATATATATATATATATATTATATATATATGAGGAAGTGACTGAATTCAAATACCTAGGAACAATAATCACAAATAGGAATGAGATGCACAAAGAAATTAAACATAGGCTCAATTCTGGAAATGCGTGCTATTATGCATTGCAGAGACTCTTGATGTCCCAACTCCTTTCAAAAAACGTTAAGCTGAAAATATATAAAACTATTATTCTACCAGTTATATTATATGGGTGCGAAACATGGACTCTTACTTTAAGGGAGGAAATGAGATTACGAGTTTTTGAGAATAAAGTTCATAGGAAATTTTTTGGACCAAAGAGAGATGAAAAGACAGGTGAATAGAGAAGACTGCATAACTGTGAACTACATGGTCTTTATAGGAAGCCAGATATAATAAGAACAGTTAAGTCTCGTAGACTGCGATGGGCAGGACATGTTGCGCGT